>CBVK0100547464.1:0-44496 GCA_900067695.1 Picea abies
AATCTTGATTGTTGATCTACTACAACTTTCCATCAACCAAAAATGAATCTAGATCTTCAATTTGCCTCATTTTCTGAACTACCAAAAATGAATCTTAGTCGTTGATATGCTCAACCTTCCAAACGAAAAAAAAAACCATATAAATTTTTAAATTTATCAAAATGAATTTGAGTTATTGATCGTGAGATCAAACATGATCTTGGTCGTCGATTCACCAAACTTCCCGTATCTCTACAATGACCATTAAAACAAGAAATTCAACCATTCCAAGTCGAATTTAGCTCTATAACCTGCATATTCACATAACATATAATCTCTTCAACAACTCTGAGGTATTCAAACTCAAATTTTTCTCACGGTTTTTGGGATTTCTCTCCAATTTATATGTTTTTGCCCAAATTGTCATATACCAAAATATGCATCAACGAATTGCCTAATTTGAACTCGTCTTGGCCCATACAAGTCTATTGTTTGAACCAGAGGCTATGATACCATAATGTAACATCCCCCAGCCCAACTAAGGTCCATTATGGTGTGCAATGCTCATAAAAATTAACATTTTTATACTAACTAATTTCATGTAGCCTAACAACTACGATTTACACACACACATTTATCCATTATCTGATATCATGAACTAGATGCATCTACAACATACTAAAATCACACATGAATGTAGTAAATAGATTATTAAAGTATCATATAAATCATTCTTATTTACAGAGTTAATGCGCAACAAATAAAATCATAATACATACAGAAACAAGATGAAACACTTATCTTTTATAGATAGTTGTGCAACCAGCTGCTTGGGATGGACGTTCCACCCAACCATAGTCTTGTTGTTCCAAATATCAATAGCAATTCACCCCCAAGCTAGGTCTAGTAATCCACAAAAGAGGGTGGTCTCTAATTTTCCACTCACAACTCAAAAATCCCACAACCCACTAGTATTCTCCTACAACTATCATGATTTTCCACCAACTCTCTTCCTCTGCCCAACCCAAGGAATGTACCCCTTCACTAATATTAGCTCCTTGAGCGTCCTATTTTTTTATCAAGGTCTCTATGGTATAGGTAGCCAAGAATCTCTCTTTTAGGAATTCAAGGGAACTCACTGCTAGGAAAACTATTAGAAAACACTTGTTGTTACAATGCAACCCACATAGGAGTTCACTCTTCAGGACTGAAAATCTAGCTCTTCAGTATTCATCTCCAAAACGATACAAAAATTCTCCATCATGCTATAGAATTATCCCTCCATGGTTACTCTGGCTCCCATCTCTCGTTATGGTTCTCTACCTATTGTTCATACAAAAATATTGACTATCTAAATAATTTTGTAGTTTCCCATACAAATTTTCTTTCCTTTGGATTCCTTTCTTGACTCACACACTTACCAAAGATGATTATACGTATCCCCCGTGCTCCCAATAACTATGGGATGTAATTTCTCACATCCACCCTCTTACAAGTATTCAATGATTGGCTTTGGGTATACTTAGTCAGAAAATAGAGTTTAATACATAGTCATAATAAAATTTACGAATGTGGGTGGAATTAATAAGCATGGGTAATCCTCCCTTGGACCCCTCTAAGACATTCTCCTAGACCCTCCCCTCTCTTATGGATTACTTCATCCCCCATCTTTGTCCATGTCCCCTTAGCAGTTGGCATCACATTTTATTATTAAAATTTAGCAATACATTTTGCATATAAATCGCTTTGGCCATAGCCACACATTATATCTTCATAAGAATTAATTAAACTAGATATTATAGTGGGGATTTTACACTAACAAGGTATGAACTTGGCTAGTTCTAGGCATTTTTTCTTCGGGCTTTAACCATTTTTTTGGAAGCTATATCAAGCTCCATATATCTATCATATGACCGAATTTTAGAAAATAAAGTTCTTATTTTCCATAATAAATGAAAATCATCTATTAACTTGTAGACAATAGTTTGATATTTCAAAACACTATCCATATCTTGAAATTTAGTTATATCATCCCTTGCTTTTATTAGCATATCTTCATATGCTTCCTGTTGAATAAATTTCTATTTTTATCCCAACATAAAGGTAGTTCCATTCCAACTAATTCATTGTATCTTTTCATGAAGGTTTCAATACTTCTCTGAATTAAACTACATTTATTTTGAGGATGTTGAACCAAATTATTCTTTGTTAATACCCTTGTAGCATGCATAATTATAGAAGTGCAAACATTGACACCCAAAGCCTTGAACTAATTCCAAGTCTTAGATTTAAGGTTTTCAGGAAGAGGTAGCATTTTTGTAATAGACTCGACATTGATATAGAATATAATGGACCCATTTTTAGATACCAAGGCCCTTTTTTCAAAAATATAGTTCTTTGCACACCATGAGACAAACTCGAGAAAATAATAGGTTTGGGGAATTATGAATTTACCCAAGTTCGACTCCCAGATATGTACATAATCTTGTAAGTCCCTAAATCTATCACAAGATGACTTTGCTAATTCATAAGGATCAAACTGTGATAGAGTAGTTTCAAAAATTTCACAATCACGATCAATTATGATGTTTTCATCAGAGGTTCATGGTTGACCAAACTGACTACCTTTCTCCATCTATCCTTATTTTAAACAATAAGAACATATTTGAAATAAGGAAATGACAACACTACCTGAAATTATTTTTCGAAGGAGAATTTGATTGTTTTTACTAGAGTCTATTGTACTTGTAACAAAGTTTACTATGTGCATTTACCTTCAAGGTTTATTTATTTTCTTAAAACCTTTAAATTGCATTGATGCCATGCCTTTTTTATTTGGCTTACATCGTCGTGTCACTTGTCATAATTTTTTCATTTCATGGGAGAGATAAAGTGGTTTGATAATTCCACCCCTACATACCGAAATGAATAAGGATATGACACATTATTAGTCATTAATACGATGGTTTATAATTTAGGCCCCCGACCCCTTTTTATCCAACATCCACTTTCACCGGATGGAATAAATTGAGACCATCGATATTAGATCTATAGTTTTGGTTTGATCATCTATGTTGAATTTTCATTTCAAAACCTATTTATTCTCTGTTGCGTGTACAAAAATATGGCAAACATATGTAGTATACAAGTTATTGAATCTAAAGTTAGGGGTGAATGATAGGGCAAACTTGAAGTGAATTGAACTCAAATAGAGCCATTGTAAACCATTTCATATTGAACAAACAACTATAGAATCTACATTATCTATATGCATCATCAATGATGCTACATACCGAAGACATTGTGGGGTCAATCCCTCCTTGGATGCACAATTGTGGTCGTTCTTTCCTTCTACAAGTCTGCTCCTTTGTGCACTCTCCTTACTAGTAGGTGGGGTTGATCCAATGCAAATTCCCATGGGTTGATCCTCTATGAACTCTCCATACTGTAATGTGGGGTATATCAATGAAGTGTTCAGTGTGTTTATTTGATTGGGGGTTTGGCACCATAGCGTGTTTTTTATGTTTGAGTTTTTTTTTTTTAATTGTTATTTGTTTGCAATATAATTTATATTTAAATTCATAAATAAAATGTGTTATATATTTATATATAACCCCCTAACCCCTTATCCACTAAAAACCCTAACCCCTAAACTCCCTAGCCCCTCAATCCCTAACTTCGAACCGTTGACCCTAAACCATGTCCACCAAAAAATATTTCCTATGTTAAACATTGTAATGGATGCCATATGACACTTGCATCTTAAAGATTCCATTTAGGGCCTAGCTGGTAGTGGTTTTGGAGCATGCGCATGGTTCCTATGGTGGATGAGGGTGGAGGGTTAGAAAGTTACCAAGGTTACTGGGTGGAGGGTTAAAATTTTGTGGTAGACTATCAATATTTATTGATAGTTAAAATCATTCAGCACATGCTCAAAATGGGCTAGGAGGTTATAGGTTGGTGGGTTATGAGAGAAATCAAGGTCAATGAATTTTAACCAACCAATGATACATACAAGAATATGGAATAAAACTTAACAATAAACAATTAACCCATGTAAGAAAATACTTTAAAGAGAATAAATCATAGAAAATATATAATGACATACCCTGACCTACATTTCAACAATTCAATATCATTGATCATCTTCTTCATCCAACTCCAAATCTATATCATCTAGTTCAAAATACGGTTTGGAATCGGCGTTGAAAGGATTGGGGATAGAAACATCAACATCATTGCCATTTTCTATAATTTCATCGTCGATATGATCATTGATAACATTTCCATCTACATATAGCTCAACTTTGTCATATTCTTTGTCTAACACATCTACTTGCTCATATGCATCTTCTTCTTCTTCAATATCATATTCTTCTACTACATTATACTTTACAAGCCTTCCTCTCGGATCATATCTAACAATATATGACCATCCCACTTTACCTGGAACATCTGAGTAAAATACATGCTCACATTGTCTTGGAAGAACATAAAGCTCAGTACCTGGCTCAAGCATCCTTGTATTAACAATGGTAAATCCATTATCATGCTTAATAATAGTTCTTTCAAGATCACGCTCATTCATACGTAACCTAAACCATTTGACCTCGAACAAGACTAATTTAAAGGATTTAAATTCACATTCAAGTATATCATTCAAATACCCATAGTATCTATTTTCATATACCTTTGGATGCCTGTCACTTCTAGAGGAAACATTAGTGACCTGAAATATTGCAGTTATGCTACAATCAAATATTTTTTTATTGTCATCCAACTTTTTGATGCGAAATTTACAACCATTGCACCACATAGCCTTGTGGTGTTTCAACTGCATTATGCCCAACACATAAAAAATGCATTATCAATTAATTAACATATTTAGAATTAGTAAATATTTTAAGAAAATAACAGACCACATACATTAATATAATGGAAAATAAGTAAAAAATTTGGGTGAATATGCTTGTTTGTTTATCATTTAAACCATACGCTAAACCAATTTCCCTTTGTGTAAGATTGGTATCTTGATTAAGATGAGCCTCTTTAACCAATGTAGCCACCCATTCCCATGATAACCTACCATAACATTGTATACATCGTTCTATCCATACCTTCATCCAATTAAGATTGTTTGCAATGTATAAATGTAGTGCTTCCTACCCTCGACAAGCGATATGAAAAAATAACAATCCATCAACAATTAGGTACCATGGAAAAGCTTAATAATTGATAGAAGAATAAAAATTAAATAGGTACAATATAGATGAAAATGAATAAACAAAAGTATTTAGATCTCTACAATCTAATTACCTTTCACTTTCCTCATTCTACCTTTCCCCAAAAGGACCTCCCCTTCAACTATGTTGATGGAGTTGACATCCCAAATGAGAGGTTGTTGTAGTTGAATACCCCTGCGGACAAGTGGATTCTCTCTTGGTCTCTATACTCCTAAGGCAAAGACAGAAAAGTGCTTAACATGGACACTGACATCCTTTTAGATCTAATCAAGCTAACATATGAAGGAGAAGAAGAAATATATGTACCTTATTAACGACATTTGTCCTTGCAAAGTCCAGGTTGAGCTTTGATCTTGAGCTCCCTGATAGGTCCTATAAAACAAAAAAAAGGTACAAAATACTTCCTACTCTACTGAGATTAGTTCAAATATAGATCCATCTACTGTAGACAAACTCATGTGGAACCAAACATAAATTTGAAAGAAACAGGCCAAGCATTGATTATTAATGAGAACAAGTAAAAGTACTTACAATCCTTTGGATGAAGGAGCAACATCTTCTTCCAGTTCTCCTTGTCCAACCCCTTTGCTCAAGTAATCTACATTAATTTCTTTGATGAAATCTCACTCATGAGATCATAAGTTCTCTATCTCCAATCTTTTTTGTCAATACCACTTATAGGATCATAAGTTTGGTATCAATCTCTAGTTTCTATTGTTTTCTATATGTTTCCTATGAGATCATAGGTTTCATACCTCCAATCTTTTTCATGTACCTTTCACCATGAGAAGGCCTCCTTATATAACCTTGGAGAGGTCCAACCACTTGAGAGATATTTGGGATAAGTTGAGGATTTCCCTCCTTCAGTTGAGGATCTTCCCTAAGATCGTGCCTTGACCCAAGATTCGAACCCAACTACCTTCAGATATTGAGGGGATTGTCCCCTGATTTCCTCCAACAAACCAAAAATTCACTCAGAAATGGTAGCGCTCCCCCAAAAGGGTGCACAGGGCGCTCAAACATTCCCCCAAATATGCCTAGGGAGCGCTATGACTCCCTGGCAGTGGGTAGGGGAGTGCTCCTTTCCAAAATCCATTTTTGAGTGGTTCTTTCAGTAGCAAAAGGTTTGTACCCCCTGTCAAGTGATTTCTCTTCTTCAAAACTAGTCTTTGGGGTGTCTTAAGTTTCTTTGTGATGTCGTTAGAGGCATGACATAGGAAAGATGGCAGTATGATGATTGTGACACTTGCGGACAAGATGTGACATTTATAACACTTGTAATGACAACACTTGTGACACTATTGAAGTGAGTAATTTTGATGTGTAACAGATTGCCCCCCAAAGTATGAAGTTAGAAGACGATGATGACTGAAGTACTTTGTAGACTTTTTCAAGCAAGGGTATGGACATAGAGAGGCTGGAAAAATATGCACACAACCATCAAACAAATATTATGACGTGTTTCAAACCTAAGGCAGGCATACCTATGCTTGAGTGATAAAGACCTTTTAGGTATGGCCGCCATATAATACACTGTGGATCCATAATTATATTGAAAAAATGTATAGCCATTGAAGATACAATGTGAATCTATACTCCTATGACCTGAACTGATCGTATCCACGAAGAATACATAGTGGATCTACGAGATGACAAGACATAGCCACGACCAATACAAAGTGGATCTATGTAACAGTATATGTGTCATAGTTCAAAAGAAATCCTTCGCAACCTAGGCAAAGTACATATAAGAGTGATGACTCAACCCAAGGTCTTCTTACCGATCCCGATGTAGTATGAATCTAACCATGTGAATAGATGTCTTGATGTCGAACATGGAAGAAACCACTTGATTACCGGTCAATGATGTAAACCGTTAACAAGCATGAGGGAGATCACCATTGATGTCAATGATTCCCAAGGTACTCTAGTATATTCCAAAGAATGTGAATGGATGAGATGAATTCGAACATCCATGGAATCATCCGATCAGAGGTCAGTGATGTAAACCCACTGTTGAACACAAGGAGGCCTACCATTGAGGCATGCATGTCCCAAGGTACTAACTGGTTTCTAAGTCTAGTTCCTGGATAATGTGTTGAAGTCAACAGAAATAGACTCGTCGAAGGAGAGCCTTGATGTATCCCCCATCAACGACACGAAGCGGTCATAGAGATGTAATTGGTAGATCAAATGAACATGGACTGACACGGGTATTGAAACAAGATATTTGTGATGGCTGACTCTCGAGGCAGATACTTCCCTTGAACACTAAGACACAACAACAGAAATGTGACATGGACCAAAACTTGATGATGCAATGGATGTTGTGACTTTTGTCAGGTGACCCAAAGGAGTAAAAGAAACTCAGAGGATTGAATCAGTGCAGAGGTTCAGTAGATTAAAATGTTGCAAAGACAAAGTGTCGTGTTCAAGGGCGACCATAAGAGTTACTGGTAGTGTTCTCAAAAACTGCTTGGCTTGCTTCTTTCAATTTTTCCCCCATCCAGATAGATGAGTACCTCTTTTTAATTTAATGATCTCAAGGAGGGTAACACATGCTCGATATGAATCACCTTCGGTAATTCCCTCTTCCTTTATTTAACGAACTGGAAGAAGTAAGGGTTTGGTACCATATGGGCCCTTCAATGTATGATCGTTTAATGAGTCCAGAGAAGGTAAACTCAGTGGTTTTTCATATTTAGAGAGTCTGAAAACAACTTAAAGATGACTCCAATGTTGTCCTTTTTCGTAATGTTAGTCTCGCGAGGATGAAAAAGAGATAAATTATCACTCGAAAGACGCCCTTTCAAACCTTTTAATGAGTGGGGAAGGAAGCAAGATCACTCGACAATCTTTTCATGTTTAGAGAGTCTGAAAAGAGCTTAAAGATGACTCCAAGGGGTTACTTTTTCGTATATCCATGGGAGTCTGAAAAAGTGATAAAATTCTACTTAGTTACATTCTCATGTTTTTTCAAGCACGAGAAAGAACAAAGACTAAGCTCAGTATGCCCCCATATTGAAAGCTAGTGGCTTAACTCTAGAATGATCATCAAAGGCTGGAGACATGCCCTCCAAACTTCAATTCATTCACGGACTGTGAGGTTGTCACCAATTTCTGTACTAGATGGAGAAAAAGGATAAGAGTGGATGAAAAGAAGGTTCAAGAGAGGTGACTGTTTCATTTTTTAATGATCTTGACATAGGAAAAGAACTATGCTCAGGACTCCAGGTTCAAGCCCCAGATTGTTGTTTCATTTTTTTTAATGAGATTGCTACAGGGAGGAAAACTATGCTCAAAGCTTGTGTTTCATTTTTTAACGATCTTGCCACAAAGAAGAAAAACTATGCTTGTGGCCTCTATTTCATTTTTTAACGAGCTTGTCATAGGGAAGAAAAACTATGCTCATTGACTCTTCTTGATCATGGCTTCTAAGAGAATAATGCTTTGGAAGGACACCATGTCAAGGGACAAAACTTGGTCATGGATTCCAAGAGATCTTCATTGGATGGAAGAAAATCACTCTGGAAGGAACACATGTCGAGGGTCACGACAGGGGTAAGGAGATCAAGCTCCAATAGCCCTACCGAAGAGATCACCATGTCAACTACCGGATCTAAATCACCAGAAGTTGAAGTCATGGGAGACAACGCCACATAATTGACATGTGGCAGGGGTGATATTGTCTTCATATAAGAACCATTTAGGGAGGTAATCCAGTCAGGACCAATGAACAAAAGTTGATCAATAGTTACCATTCTTCCATCGTGTGGGAAAGATATCACACGAAAAAGAGTGGACACAATAGCTTTCATGGAATAGACATAATCCCACCCAAGGAGTAAAGTGAAATCCAAAGGGTCTCAGTCTACCATGACATCAATAAGGACAGTTTTCCCTCCCAAAGTTATGGGAAACTAAGGAAGGGTCCCTAAAGGTTGAATAGTTATTCTGTTAAAAGCTAACAAATTCTATGTAACCGGTGCAAGATGACGACAACCCAAAGCGTGCCAAGCAACAGAGAACAAAATACTAACGGATGCACCTTCATTTATCAGCGTTTGAGGAACGTCCCGACCACAAACCTGTACTGTAATATGGAAAGGAATGTGAGAGGGAAGATGAGGTCTAGTTAGCGCACCCCAATAAAAAAGGATGGCCTCATTTCTTGGAGGGGGTTTCGTGAGAGAAGGAGGAATTCCCCCCAACATGGTAGATTATGTATCAACAAGAGAAACGTGGGTAGTATTGGGTTTACTCTCTAGAGGGAGATTAGGATCGATTGATGATGGGATTGGATCGACCACCCTGTCACTCTTCAGAGGAAGGGTGGGATTGATCAATGATGTAACCGGAGCAATCACTTTGGCACTCTTCAGATGAAGGGTGGGACTGACCGAGGAAGGGACTGGATCAACCACGTTGGCACTTTTCAAAGGAGTGGGATTAACTGATTATGGGATTGGATCGACCACTTCGGCACTCTTCGGATGAAGGGTGAGATTGATCGAGGAAGGAGCTGGATCAATCACTTGGGTTTCACTTTTCAGAGGAAAAGTGGGGCTGATTGAGGAAGGGATTGGATCAGTCACTTTGGTGAGAGGTTCAACTGAGGATGAAACTAGATTGACCACCTGATCAACGAGATTGACCGGAGATGGAACTGGATTGACCAATCTATCAACTAACGATGGGTTGGGATAAAGCTTATGATAACCTTTTGGAAGTTGAATTTTTTCCAAAAGAGAAGAAGCCTCGTCCATACGAGGAAAAAGGTGAGAATACTGATCACCTTTGCATAACATACAAGGAAATTTGACAGTTGTCTTCTTCTTACCAACCTTGACATCACTAGTTGACAGGGTATCACTGACATGTCCAGTAGAGGCCGATGACGTGGAGGACCACATTTATAAGAGCTTGGGAATACCAAGGAAATCCCTCAAAAGGTGGTCACCCTTACAAAGACTGCAAGGGAATTTGGGTTTCGGATTCTTCATTTTAATCTTGTTGACCTCATAAACACTCCTAGTACTATTAATAGTAGTTGGTTTCTTGGATTCAACATCTGATGTTGTTGGAGCCTTGGTCTTTTTCAGGCTCTTCTTCTTCTTCTCTTTCTGTTTCTTCTTCTTCTGATCAACCTGGCTACTTGCTTTAGAGATTTCACTGGGAGAAAAAGGAGAAAGGGAAGGAGACTTAATGGGTGAAGAAGGAAAAAAGTCGACATGAGGTTGATGTGTGGGTGGTGTACTGACATCTAAAGTATTATGTGCAGTCAAAACATTGGGAGGATTCAAGATCACCGGAGTGGGGAACAACCAAACCGGTAATCCGATGGTGAGTTTCGGAAGACTCAGTGTGGCAATGTACAGAGGACCAAAGTTTCCAAAAGAAGGAAAGGTGTAATTTTCCATGGGACAAGGGGTCCCTCCATTAGTACTCTTAGGATTTGATGCCATTAACACTGACTCGACCTAAGTTCCACTAAGTAATACAAACAACACACGCTATGAATCCGAGAAGCAAACAATCAAACAAACCTTCCTTGGTGATGAAATCCAACGTTGTGAGATCAAAATAGGAAGAGGCGGGGATAGAGTGGGTGGATCAGTTACGTTGGCGACCTACTTAATGAACGTATGCCTTGGTGCAAGATTCCACGCAGTAATTATGGATTTACCCTCCAAGGAGCCCGAGTGAGTTTGACCAACGTTTGTTCCAGGTACAGTGAGACTTCCCTTCATCATCACCTTGTGTGAGACCCTAAATATTATGGCTACTAAGGTCACCAAATCACAGTTAGCCCCTAGGAAGGTACAGTTGACAATCCAGTTGGAATGTATGGGTAGGATAACAACTCCAAAATCAACTCGAGAGGCTCCCACACATAATAATGTGTATACCTTCAAGTGACCCCCAAAATACGATCTGACTACTATGAACGATTGAACCACGGAGGGATAATCTCCATAACTCTCCCGAATGCGACATCGTGCGTAACCCCTGTGTGAGAGGGGGATCCCAGAAAGCCTATACGAGAATTGGATTTGCTCTCCCTATCGCAACATGATAAGTTTGTTTGATATCTTTGGAAAGTTATCCTTTCAATCTATTCCAAAACCCTACACCTTAAACTAATGTAGGTTTGCTAACACAGATGTAAAAAGTATGATAAATTTTAGTTAAGTGTTGATTTTAGTGGCTGTTGTTTACTTAGTGGTTTATGAGAGTGAAAACTTGTGATATTGTGACTCGGTTCCCAAAACATGCATAAGAAATGACAAGCAATCTTTTCTTTCAATGAATGTCTAGTTAAGGGAAGGAGAAGGATTTTCCTTTCACTTTCAAACACTAAGATGCAATAACCTCATGCAATAGTCCTCAATAAGGAATCCAATTCAATGCTAAAATGTTTATATGTGATTGATAACCAGTATATGTAAATCTTCCTATGCTAATCGGACTTCAAGAGTTGTGAGATTTAAGCAATTTGGAAGCAAACTTCACATAAACCAAAAGACACCCTTGTTGTGATCAAACAAGAAACAGAAAGCCAAAAACTCAAAAGGAAGGAAAAAGAGCTTGGACAAGATGACTCAAAGATCAAAAATAAAAGTACAAAAGACCTTTGAAACTCCTTACAAAGTTTTCACTCATTCAGATAAACGAGAAGAAAACGATAAATTGACTCCAACTCGTGAAGGACAAAGAGTTATTACAAAGTAAGGACAAATGTCAAAAAATAAAAACAAAAAGAGATCAATCCTTATAAATCATAATATTGAACACCAAGATAAAGATAAACTAGAATGATAAGATCCCTGGGCAAGTGCTAAAAGCAAAAATTGAACTCAGAAATTGAAAACTTAGAAGATTTTCCACATAAAAGTGGGTAGCGCTCTGGTGTAAGGGGTACCGGAGTTCTCCAACACTTTGTGTAAGACCAACAGGGAGTGTTGGCGCTCTTATAACAAGGGCATGGGAGCGCTCTTCTTCAAAATCTCAGAAAAATGCCCAGAAACTCAAAAAATGAAGGAAATTTAGTCAATCAACTTGATTTTGAAGAAATCAAGAACCAACCAATCAGTTCTAAGAATCAAAAACAATATGGGGAAGGTCAAAACAATGGGCAAAGGGCCAAAACAATATCTAAGAGAGGAAACAAAAATCAGAGTTCCTCCCCAGTTGAGTCGCCAATTTCTGTTGTAGGTGAATCCCCCCGTGGACAAGTGGATTCCCTCTTGGTCTTTAGAATCCTAAGGCCAAGACAGAAAATTTATTAACATGGACACTGACATCCTTTTAGATCTAATAAAGCTAACATACAAAGGAGAAGAAGAAATATATGTACCTTATTAACGACGTTTGTCCCTACAAAGTCCAGGTTGAGCTTTGATCTTGAGCTCCCTGATAGGTCTTGTAAAACAAACAAAGGTACAAAAGACTTCCTACTCTACTGAGATTAGCTCAAATATAGATCCATATAAATGCAGACAAACTCATGTGGAACCAAACATAAGTTTGAAAGAAACAGGCCAAACATTGATTATTAATGAGAACAAGTAAAATTACTTACAATCCTTTGGATGAAGGTGCATCAGCTTCTTCCATTTCTCCTTGTCCAACCCCTTTTCTCAAGTAATCTACACTGATTTCTTTGATGACATCTCACTCATGAGATCATAAGTTCTCTATCTCCAATCTTTTTTGTCAATACCACTTATAGGATCATAAGTTTGGTTTCAATCTCTAGTCTATATTGTTTTCTGTATGTTGCCTATGAGATCATAGGTTTCATACCTCCAATCTTTTTCATGTACCTTTCAACCATGAGAAGGCCTCCTTATATAACCTTGGAGAGGTCTAACCACTTGAGAGATATTTGGGATAAGTTGGGGATTTCCCTCCTTAATTTGAGTATCTTCCCTAATATCATGCCTTGACCCAAGATTCGAACCCAACTACCTTCAAACATTGAGGGGATTATCCCCTGATTTCCTCCAACAAACCAAAAATTCACTCAGAAATGGTAGCGCTCCTCCAAAAGGGTGTACAGGGAGCTCAAACACTCCCCCAAATAGGCACAGGGAGTGCTAGCACTCCTTGAAAGTGGGTAAGGGAGCCCTCCTCTCCAAAATACATTTTTGAGTGGTTCTTTCAGTGGCAAAAGGTTTGTACCCCCTGTCAAGTGATTTCTCTTCTTCAAAACTAGTCTTTGGGGTGTCTTAAGTGTCTTTGTGATGTTGTTAGAGGCATGACATAGGCAAGATGGCAGTATGATGTTTGTGACACTTGCAACACTTGTGGTCAAGATGTGACACTTGCGGACAAGATGTGACACTTATAACACTTGTAATGACGACACTTGCGACACTATTGAAGTGAGTAATTTTGATGTGTAACAGAGGCACATTCATATGTGTTTCTAATTAAGGACAATATTGACTATTATACACCAAGGATTGATATACCATATATCCCTCAACCATAGAACCCTTAGGACATGCTCTTTGTCTAACAAAGGCCTTCAATGATTTTAAATGCCTCTCCACCATCCACATTGACCTTGTGTGTACATATCCACACATTTCAATCTCCTTAAATTGGTGTATGAGGTAATGTTCTTATGCATTGAAAAATTTCGGAGGTAGGTACTTTTTTATTTCACACATTAGGCGATGAAGTTCTCTCCTCCAATACTTTATATCTTCTTTATAGACTTCTTTAGATGAAAACCAGCTACATATGATGTAAATAAATCATAGTTTTAAGTATATACATTGCAATTAAAAAACATGTGAACAATTTCTACAACAAATATTTTTCATAGAAATTGTTACTTTCCTCATGTATTTCCCAAGTTCATATATGACTTGTTTTATGTTGTTGTCAAAGTTGTCTGGAAGAGATAGAGGTAGAACATGATGTAACAAAAAAGGAATCATTATAAACATTAGAGGTAGAACGTATTGTAACAAAAAAGTAAACAAAAAAAATACCAAAAAGATGTATACCAATACAAAAATATAACAAAATAATCACCTTAATGAAGGTATGCTAGTCATGATATTTTACCCCACCAAATTCACCTTTCTCCGTTAAGATATTATTTATGTTTGAAGCGAATCCTGTGGGAAATTTAATTTTCCTAATGGCCTATTTTACAAAATCGCTATGTTTCTCTATAAATAACCATGGAAGACTATCTTGATGTCCATCACTATTTGAATTAATCACATTTTTCATTGCATGATTGGGTTCTTGAATGTCACTAAAAATTTTGCCAATTTTTTCTTTGTCACTCATTCCACCTAAGATTCTCCATAATGTTTATGTTACATTCTTTCTGATATGCATTGTATCAAACAAATGAGTTGTTTGTAGGTGCTCATAGTAGGACAACCTACTAAATTGTATAGGTTATCTTTTCATTCCTTGTGGAAGCCCATTAATGCCTTGACGACATTTATAAAAAATAAATGAGATTACAACAATAATTGTTAGATACAGTAAAAAAAATTCAATACAAATTAAAATTGTAAAACATTAATATATATGATACATAGACTTATTGTTTACCTTGAGTAAATACGCCACAATGAGTAAATAGACCTGACCTCTCCAAATGTATTGACACCATCAACTGACAATTAAAGCCTAATATTACGACGTTCTTCTTTAAAAAAATTTCCATCTTTCTTTGATGTTCTTAAATGTAGAATTGTCTGTAGGCATTCAAAGAATTTCATCTTTACTTATGTTTCGTGCATGGTAATCCATAAATTGTGTTATGCTTTGGCACTTGAATAATCGCTACAAACGTGGAATTATGGGAATATGACGAAGAACCTTGTGAGACACGTGTTGTGTTACTTGATCAATTTGATATCTACTAATTTGACATTGCATACATTTAGTTTCCGATGCATATTGTCCATAATATATAATATGATCATTAGGACATGCATCAATAGCTTGATACTTCATTCCAATATCTTTCGTAATGGCAGATAATTCTCAGTATGTGCGAGGTAAAGTATTTGATGATGGTAGGATAAATTCACCTAACAATCTACATTGCAAAATATAAATAGTTAATGTAAAGAAAAATGATATTAAATATTGCATCCTTAATTTACACATTAATTAATAACACTAAGAATAGAGAAACAAAACAAAACTAGACCTTTTATGTATATGTGACGAATTATATTACATACCTTAGGATATGGGTGAGACAAGTGTTTGAAAAACCATTCAACACCTTCAAGTTCACCAACAACAATAAAACAGAGAGAAGATTTGTCCTCGGGCCATTGTAAAGGGGTTGTTGTGACTTCGCAATCAAAGGTACATCATGAATATCATAGAAATTGTCATCCATTGGAGAAAAGGTGTCTTGGATAAATCTATTTATACCATCATTCTTAACTGTACTATTAACAATTTCATCTTCTTCCATAGTGTTAGCACATAGGATGTGTAGGGGTCAATTGTTTTTAAGTTTCTAGGTTTGAGTCGTAGGGTCTTTTAATTTTTAGGTTTTGAGTCATATCTTATGTCAATAAATCATGTTTGATTCTTCCATGAGAAATAATTTGTCCTTAGTCCATGTAAGAGCCTTGGTGTCATGATAGTGTTCATCATCATGAAAGAAATAGGGGTCATCATGGGTCACACCCTTGGTCATAAACTTATCATTATCATGTGTCTTGTCTCAAATGGATGCACAAAAGGTTCTATTATGTCATTTTCAACCATTTGAGGGTCAAATCAAGTGTCAAGTCTACTTGATGCAAACTCACATGAAAGTTTGCAACGTATCCTCATGCACTAATCACACATCATTATACCTTGGAAACGTGTCAAGGAATATATCATTGTTTTCAGTACCTTTAATGCATCATGTTCTTCATATCGGTTTCAGAAAAAGGTCTATCATTTGAATGAAGCGCATTGCCATTGGTTTGAAATATGGCATTGTGAACTGGTTGTAGCAAATGAAAGAGAATTGAATGCTTCCAACTAAGTCCCAATCTAGTTCGTGAGACACCAGCTGAAGTTTCATATACAACGGGTACCTCTTTTTGTGATTGTGTGCTATCTGAAGGTTGATGGGACTGGATACAGTTGTTGTCATTTTTCTGCACTACAAATTGTCACGTATTTTATGAGCTGCAAACTCTTTGCACTAATTAAATCCCATAGTATTGGTATCCTAAACCCTAGATATTTTCAAGTTTGTTATCTTATATCAAAAAGATCAATTTGTAGTTTCCTCTTGCAAGAGTAACCTTATCCACTATATTTTTTATGATGCTACAAACTTTGTGTTGCGAACTTGCATTGTGAACCCTCTATTTTCTAACTAGACCAAACCCTCCTTGATTGTGCTTCACTTATGTCTAAGGTTTTAACTTTTCAAAGTCATTTTCCTCTTAAGATGTGTGAAGTCTTGCAAGCCTGTCATAAAACCTAGTACAACTTTGTGTGTTGTGAACTCAACAGTGCGTTGTGAACCCTCTGTTTTACACAAAGTTGCTAGAATTTTTTCATGTCTGCAACCTCATCCAATTTGGAATTTTATTCTTCTCTTCTCACCTCCTACTTGCACCCTGTTCATCCTCACACTGTTGTTGTGCATGAATAGTTTATTCAAGTAAACCTTAAGTTGTGCCAATTCTATTAACAAACCCTAATGTTCTTGTTTTTATCATATATATGATAACAAACTATTATAAGAGTGTAATGAGGTTTTCAAAATAATCATCATGGATAGTCAGCAAGGTAAGAAGATTCACAAAGGGGGAGATATTGTCAGGGCTAAACCATATGACATGCAACTTATCAATTCTGAACCATTTTTCAAGGAAGCATTCCAGAGGGTGGGATGCTTGAATTTTTGTGAGAAAACACAAAGAGGACATCCTAAGATAGCTAAATAGTTTTCACTCAAATTCATAGGGAAAAAGACTAATGTGGGGGCACTAGAGTTTGAAGTCTCTCACAAATCTATTTCTAGCCACAAAGATACCTGATTGTGGTGAAAAGTGGTTTAAAGCAATGTATTGAATTATTTTTTCTCCAAGGAATTCCTAAAAATTGAATATCAAGGAGACAACCTATCCAAGGGAGTGCCAAGAAGTCACACATTGGAGTATTTTGACAAAATGCTCAGAGTTATTCAGAGGTACTTCACGTGTGAAGGAAGGTTCAATATGGTTTGTCAATACCATATTTGATTACTACTACACTTTATCGGGAAAGAGTTCATGAACCTTCCCTTTTATCTTTTCAAGAGTATTGGAAAGATGTCAGATAGGGTCCAATCTAAATCTAAGCAAGTGGATACCAGTGTTTTTCACTCTAGTTTAATCAAGATGCTAGTACTAGAAGAGTTGAAGAAGACAAACACTAACTATGAGGTTTTCCTAGTTGCATCAGGTTTTCAGTCAGATATTTCTCACACACCTCAGTCCAAAAGACAAACACCTACTCTTGCTGAGAATACTGTGCACTCAGATTCAAGAAAAAAGAGAAAGATGACCAAAAGTGATAAATCCATTCAGATTACTGATAAAATAGTTGAAGGTGGTCCCTCACAACCTCCTGATAGAGAAATTTCTCATGTGGTAGAACCTACACCTATGGACATATCATCAGGTAAAATAAGGAGTATGAAGGGTAAAACAATTGTCTTTTCCCCACCTGTTTCTGCATAAACAGTCAAGCCTAGAAGACCTTTCACCATATCAACAGTTAAACAACATATTATTGTGGAAGAGGGTACAATAGAAGCCTCATCTTAGCAAAAGGATAAAGCTTAGCCTTTCAAGAAACCAATAGAGGTTATTGACATCAACACTCCTCCTCATGAAAGTAATCCTACTTTCAATAGACTCATGAGGCAAATTAAGGCTACAAGAGCTGAAAATGACAAACTAAAGAAGGAAAATATGGAAGCTCGGATCAACTGAAGGATATTTTATATTTATATGAGAAGACTATTGATAAAGCAATATACTTGGATAAGAGGTCTCTACCCCTCCATAGTCATCTTAAGAATGTGTATAAACAAAAGAGAGCTTGCAAAGCTAAGATCAGAAGATTGAAAGCATAATTGCAACCCTTCAAACAACAGGTAACAAAAAGGAATTTGGATATATTGTCTAGGGTGGCTACTATAAGGAGTACTAGGGAAAGATGAATACAAGATATTATTTTTACATCAACATCATTTTTTCCATGGTTCACTCTTTGCATATACTTATAACCTGAGTAATGATTTTTTTTCTTGAACTGAGGTTACTATATTCATATGATTTCTCCAAAGGTTACTTCATGTTTCAGAAGTTTGTAGCAGGCTCTAGAAGGGTTTTTCCCAACTTCATCTGCAATTTTTTAAAAGTTGGAATCATTTTGGAGGGAAAAAGGCACCTACAGGAAAGTTCACAATGCATAAACTCAAAGGTGCTGCGAATTGGTTGTTTTAGGACAATTTGTAGTGCAAGTGTTGTGAGATGGGTGTTATGAAGATTTTGAACTGAAAAGGGTTTCCAGGTGTCATGTTGATCTTGGAAAAGATTTTATAGCATCAGTTTCACATCAAAGGCCACCTGCCTCAAGGAGCTTCCTGCAGTAAAAACACATGCATCAAGTTGTTAATAGTTGTTTTAAATGATGCCAACATTTTCCTGGAAAACAACATTCTGTTACATTTCTATTGTACACCTAGTGCCACACATTTCTTAGGCATAGAATCCTATGAAGAAGTTAGTTGGCGAATTGAAAACATGTTTTTGGATATTTTGTTATTTAAGATGCATTGTAACTCTATGAGGGGGTTCGAATGGTTAGACAGTGAGGCTCTTATCTTTAGTTTCAAACTGTAACATATTTTCCTAATGTATGTATAAAACTCAAGAATCTTTAATAGTGAAATATCAATTTACTTTCCTACTATCACATATGTTTCTATCTCACTTTGATGTTATTTGTTGGTGAAGGATTCATCATTATGCATGTTTCTTGCTACAGTAAATGATTTATTGTTGGTAATTCATGCAAGTATGATCAAAGTGTTCTCTCTTGTTGATTAAGAAGTTCTTATTCAATGTGATTTCTTCTCTATGTGTTTCAGAAGTACTTGATGTAACCTGATGCATGTATTTCATTTTTCTTTATAAGTCTTCTATATTCCATTGATATCTCTAAACACTGATTTGAATCTATTCAAAGCCTTGCTTGTTGGTGTGTATTTCATGGAGGTTTTGTGTTGACATCATAAAGTGAGTATCACACCCATTTTCTACACATTGAAAACAATTATTATTCACATTATGATGGGTATTAGGCTTACATCTACAACAATCTAGGTGTGAATTCTAGTGCTACAACATAGGACTAACTTAATCTCCAATATTCGTTCCATATTCCTCGGTGTGTAAAACAATATTTCTACTACTTCTTGGCACATTCCCAAGATCGCACTTAGGATGCCCTTTATTTATAATTACGAACAATCAAATAATAATAGTGTATGTAATGAATATTGAAAGGATAGAAAGTTCTATGAATACAATCAATAAAAAAGCCTATAATGAGTAATAACTTACCAAGGGACAATATTCATACCCCCGTTCAATATTTCCAAACTATCTACAATGCCTTTCAAATGTTGTTATTAAAATTCTTCTTCTATTGAAGCCCCTGCATTGATTACAAGGGCAATAACATTTTCTATCACCCTTCGCTTCCAATGTCGCAAATAACCTTTGAAGTGTCCTATCATTTTCCTCTAGAGTAATATTATAAGGAATTGTAATAAAAAATTACAAAAAATACAATGAATCAATATAAGTACAATATACAAATATATTCTACCAATTTCACACATCTAAAATAATTTCTATAGGCCAAAACACATAATACACATAATAGAGAGGAAGAGGAGTTATGACCCATGTGAGAGGAATTAAAGGAAAGGGAAACAATTTTATGGTTTCCATTTCTTCAAACATTTGGGGAACATCCTTTCAACATATGTAAACATTTTTGTTAAATGGTTGGCATGGCATGCATCCTCCAACCTTTCGCACTGGGTCAAAATCCAATATTGTCAAAACTAGGGAAAGGGAAAGGGAAAAAACTTGAGATATCACCCTAGTATATAGTCTTTATGGTTTACAACATATCCACAGTCATGTAACTTGTAACATGTAAATTACCAACAACATGCATGGATTTTTCTTGGTAGATCTTGCATATGCCCTATTTTCATGCTTTGTTATGCATTTTCCCCTTTATGCATTTTTTTGCATTTACAAGGAAGTTTTTAGAATCTATCCATAGAAGAGGGTTTTTGGTTTGAAAATGAACAACTGAATGTATTACAATATGTTAAATGATAAAATACAAACTTCATAATTTGAATCACTCAATTTGGAGGTGATATGAGTCTTGGGCATGTATTTTACAGAAAGATAGTTTTACCCTCCATTTTATAAAAGTCTTCAATTTTGGTTCAAGGAAGAAGTCTTATTTCATTTGAAACTTCACTTAGGGTGATATAGATAGATTTATAATGTTATTATATTCACCCAAAATGTCTTATAACTAACTCAGAGCTACATAGAAGCATGGGTGTGCATTTCCATTAGGTCACTTTCTATTGTTTTGGTCTTTCAATTTACAAGGCAGATTTTGCTTCTTTTACACAGCAGCCACATTTATGTTTGAAAATGAAAATAAAAATATGTACATAGGTTTAAATTATCTAAGACACCCCCAACAACTTGAATCACTCAAATTGGATGTGTTTTAAGACATGGGAGTGCATTTTTGTGAAGCCTAGAGTGCATTTTGCACAAGGGAAAAAATTAGAGTTTAAAAGCAAAACATGTATTTCTTATGTGTGGGTATGCATTTTTAGATGTGGAGACTATAACAAGATTGAATTAGGTTTTTATGAAACAATGGAAACCCAATTAATCCTTCCATTATTTTCCAAATGGTTAGCATGAAAAATCAGTAATAAAACAATGAGTATTAGATGGGTGGGAAATTGTAACATACCCATCCTACAATAATGCATAAAATATTTTATGTCTTAGGATTGCACTTTAGAGGACATAGTGGGCATTTTCAAACAAAAAACATTTTGTTGTGCATAAAGGGTAAAAACTGCCTTGTAAAACAAAGAGGTCAAATTGTTAAAACTAACCTTGTTGAAATGCATGCTAGACCGAGGGAAATGCATGGTCAATGGTGAAATTGGTATGATTATATCAGGGGCATATAGGCTTATGAAACATCCATTCCTTAAAATAAATTATGCACTCCCTAAAAGGGAAAAATGCATAAAATGCATGAAAATGGGGTAGATGACAAATGCATGCCCTAAGAAGAAAAATGGATGCCTTGTGTTGGTAATTGTACGTTGACCTTATGAAATTACATGAAAACATGGTATTGAGGAAAATGCATGCCCTGTAAGGGGAAAATGCATGTCTCAAGTTGAAAATAGCTTTGTTAAAATGCACGTCGGACCAAGGGAAATGCACACCCAATGGTGAAATTGGTATGATTATATCAGGAATATATAGGCTTATGAAACATCCATTCCTTCAGATAAATTATCCACACCCCATGGTGAAAAATGCACGCCCTAAAAAGGAAAAATGCATGAAATGCATGAAAACATGGTAGATAACAAATGCATGCCTTTTGTTGGTAATTGTATGTTGACCTTATGAAATTACATGAAAACAAGGTATTAAGGAAAATGCACGTCCTGTATGGGAAAAATGCACGTCTCAATTTGAAATTGCACGTTGAGGGCATGTGATTGCATGTTTACATAGTAAGTAGGAATATGCACACCTTTTTAATGACAAATGCATGCCTACTATAAAAATGCACATCATTGACATGTTATGTGGACCTATGCTAGCCTAAAACCTAAATGGTTCTTCCTTATCCCATATGAATGGATTGTATAGGAATATGAATGAAAATGGATATTTATCCATTGTGTATGATTGATGCTACTATGGAATATCTTATAACAACATTGAACCCATGTTTGACCAGTTGTTTGTAAACACACATATGTAGTTAACCTTTTTTGTTGATTTGTTTCCCGAGCCTTAGAATCTTAGAAAATCGAAGTACTTGTAAGTCTCCCACACCTATGATTGATTTCAAATGCATGCAAGATATCTTGCTTACCATTTAATTTTAGATTGAGTGTTTGTGTTTGTATTATAGTTGACAATGTTTGTAATTTTGCTTTCAAAATTACCCTGACACATTCTAGCAATCATTTATTTATTTTCCAAGTTGCAATTCCTAGGGAAAACACCCAAGTACTTCCCCTCATTTAGAGGATCGAAAGTTTTCATTAATTCTCAAAAATCCCAAGTCCATTGTTAAAAAATGCTACAAATCTACTTGAGTGTCCTTATAAAAATGCACAAAAAGTTTTCTAAAAGTGTTATTTGTAATAAATTATATCTTATCTATAAATATTAATTTACTTTTATTAACCAAAGTGATTTATAGAAAAATATACCAATATAACCCTAAATCATTTAAAAAAAATCAAGTGTCTGCCAAGGGTTTCCTCAGCATGAGCATGCATTCCACAACCTCCATTCCTCGACGTCGATTCATGTTAGCGTGCATTCTTCAAAAATTCATGGCCACAATTGAAATAGAGGAATCCTCTACCATGGGTGCAATACTTGAAACAAGCGGTTCCTAGGATGAAAAGGTCATTGTCAACAAATTACAGAAGTTTGTTGATGCATGGAGAGACACAACAAATTGTCCAACAGGTATGTTAAATATCCTAAGAAGAGCAGAGGTTTATGACTTTATGTTTGGATCCTTCCATTTCGAAAATGATGAGATAGATATGTCCATATCTAATTATGATGACATAGCTATGGAATTGAAACTATTTGGCCAAAGCGTTTACCTAGATGTTGATTTTCTTGCAAGAGAAACAAAAATTCCACGCAGAGGGGGAGCAACATTTAACTCCAAAAAAAACCCCAAGGTAGAAAAGATTGAGATGTCCAGTAAAATATGTGGGAAAAAGGTATATGTTCCTAGGAATGGCTTAAGAATGCTTGATGTTCCCCACAGACTATACAAGTCTTTGATTCAAATTGTCCTTCGGAAAATTATGAATCATCATAATATTAATATTTCTAGTGACTGCATGAGGCTAGTTGTTATAGCAAGATTTGCCTCACCCTATGCAATATTTCATAGAAGGCCTTTTTCCATTTCCCTATGCAGACTTATCATCCCTATTTGTAAAATCCCAGAGATAAAAATACATATTTTTCCACATGTATGCATCTTGCCTACTATATAGCATGCGTATATGCATGTTGCACCACTACAACGCGCGTACATCGGGATGTGTGCCCAAAAATGAAAATTAATGTAGGGTTTCCATGTCACGATAGGAGATCTATGATCCTTGGCCTTCCATATAATGGAAACATTCTGACTCGACCCTTCAGTTCCATTTGAAGGCTATAAATGGGCCAATTCCGAGCTATGGAAAAGAGGAGAAAGAATTCAACTTTGAGAGAAAAGTTACTCTAGAGCAATTATTTACTTCATATTGAGTCTGCATCCCTTTGTCCTTTAAGTCTAAACACAGTGTTCAACCCCCAAGCTCTTCCCTTATTGATTAAGAACCTCATTTTCTCTTTTATGAGCTTCCCTTTGGTGGAGGATTGAAGTGGTGGAGGCCTGGCTGGAAGGAACTTAGTTTCTTGGTTCTGAACCGTGCTGATACAGAAGTTTGTAACATTTTCACTTTTGTTGATCATATATTAATAGAAATACTCTTTTCCTGTCCAATTGATATCTTGAAAATATTTGAATTATTATTCCATGGGCGTATTTGTCATGTTTATTAATGGATCATGTTATTGAATGTGCTAACATCATTTATTATCACCATATTCTTGCTTTGCTTGGTTGCTGAGGACTAGTTGCAGGTATAGTGCTCAACGGTGGACTTCATCGAACATCTAGATGAGGTAGGCCTTTTATCTTGTCTTGCTAGCATATTTGTTTACATAGCATACTTGAGAAAATAGTTGATTTTTGCAGTCATTTCCGTTTGTTGTGGTTTGTCCTAGCCATAGAGATATTTTCCTCGTAAAACTAGTCATTTGTTGGGTTGAAGACATGGTCGTAGATATCCCTCATCTATTGGATAAAAAATTACACTCTACCGTTGAACAAAGTAAAAATAAATAAAGATTAAGTTCAGTTTCCTAAGCACACTTCAAAATATTATTCATTTATATCGACCTGATTACCAAACAATCCCTCTTAAAACCTACATTAGGATATCAACAACAAAGAAACCCATTGAGGAAGTACTCGAAAAGACTGCAGTTGATGGTGTGGAAATCAATTCTGATAGAGTTTCCCAAGATGAAGTTAATATTGCCAGAACTTTAAGAGACTTACATGAATCTATGAATGAAGTTGAGGAGTAGGGAGGTATGGACCATTATACAATGATGATATGTGTGTTACTTTAGAAACTATAATTGATAGAATTACTCCTAAAATGGCATTACTTGGGTATAATGTCCCTATTATGGGAGTTGATTATACTTATTCAAGTTCAAATGTGAACAATCCAACATACATTTTTTTATAATAGATTCATTTTTTGGGAATTTGATATAATGATGCATTACATAATTTTTGCGATGGAGGATTATTCCTCTATATACAATTGGAAGGAAAAGTGTGAACTAAAGCACACAAATAATATTGAATGATTGAAGAACATTACAAATTTGCAAACAACAATTGTGAAGCAAAAATGAGAATCAAGTAGCACAATACAAGGAAAAGATTGTGTTATTGTTGGATTCCGAAGTGATATATCTGACATTAAAAAGGAATGTAAGAGGTATATTGATAATGCCAAGGAAATTTTTTAAATATCATTGGCTACATATTAAAGAGCTATTTCAAATATTCAAGAAGAATTGAAAAGTAGACCAGAATTTTTGAATATACCTCCATTGCAAACTACAAGTAATCTAGAGGTGGATGAATTAAAAAAGAGTTTGAAGGAGAAAGAGGAATTTATTGTAATTTTTGAGACTGGATTTGAAAAAAAAACTGATAGAGCTATGTGAGAAACATAATTCAGAGATTGAAGAATATAAGAACAGAATGACTAGTTTGAACAAAGAAAATAGTAACTAAAGTAATAAGTTGGATCAGAGAAAGATGTCAATTCTCAATGCAAATGGGAAGATTAGAGAATTTAAAAAGTAAATCAAAATTCTTACTAAGGAAAGTGGCAAAGGTAAATCCATGTCAAGACAATGATGGAATTGCTTGGGCTTTTGTTCGTGGCGGCTAGGGTTTAACCCCAGTCACTCGTGGCCCCTGAGTGACGACTCTGATCCCGATTCCATCTTCCTTCGGAGGCCATGGAGGTAGCCTCTTCAGTTGCTACTTTAGCCTTAGGTTGTGGGGCATTTTCTTCCTTTTCTTTGTCCAATCCAGTCTCTATTTTGCAGTCTTGAGCTTCTTTTCAAGATATTGTTCAGAAGAAATCTGCTCCTTCTTCTTTGTCTCTCTTAGTTCAGGAAGCCTCGTCTCTTGTCATTCCCATGGGACAATATGTTTATGAAGAGGAGGAATACTATAGATATGTGATTTTGGTCTATTTATTCAATGGTTGTTGGCCAAAGTTATCAGATCTTAACGGTTGGATCTCTGCTACATGGGTCCCTATCATGAAACAACAAGATTTCATTCATCATTGTGACAAATTCTTCTTCATTGTTGAGTTTGACATGCAGGAAGATCAGGATCTTGTTTTTAACTTTGGTCCATGGTTTTGGGGAAACTTAGGTCTGTGCATGAAACATTGGTCTCCTTCTTTCAATACAAATATGGACATTCTCTCCTCAGCCCTATTTTGGGTGAGACTTCCCAATCTTCCCTTGCATTTTTGGGGGCTTACCCTCTCTTGAAGCCATTGGTTCGGCTCTAGGAAAATTCCACTTCAAAAACTGTGAACTATGAGGCACAACACCTCTACTTATACTCATATTTGTGTGGAAATGGAATTCAGTAAAGGATTCCCAGATGAAGTTATTCTTACTAATAAAAATTACTCTTGGACTTAGAAACTTAACTATGAGAGAGTGTCGTTGCATTGCAGATATTGTTTTGAAACAAGTCATCTTTCATCCCATTGTCCTAAAGGGTCCAAGAAGATAAAAAAGCATCAAAAATCCACTTGGTGGGTTGGATCTAATGATATTCATCAAGCAATTTCAAAACATTGCAAAGAGCCTCTGAAAGACAGTGAAAATCCTTCTCAAACAAATCCTCCTATTCAACACACTCTGTTATCTCAAGTCTCATGCCACAAATCCCTTCAGAATTCGAAGAAAGAGGCATCTTCCCTTCAGGTCTCAGATAAGGGACTTAGGATCCAGCAGTCCCCTCAACCATCGACATGTTGGGCAGATCATGTTGATGTTGTTGAGGTATTAGATCAAGAAAAACAAGAAGCTTCAGATCAAGAAAATATAGGAACCATAGACATTACAAATAATCCAACATTTGTTAATGAAGTTTGGATGATATTCAGAAAGAAGAAGAAAGCACATGTAGCATCACAACCAATGGTAACACGAAGTCAGACCCACAAGTTAGGAAAAAAGGCGAGCTCTTCCCCAACAAGTTAATTTAGATGCAATGTTTCTTCTCTTTTATCCTCGGATTCTTTTTTTGAGTGTATTCAGTAAGGTTGTTCTATGTCAATATTTCATTTGAATGTTTGAAAAAGTCATTAGTAGTATGTAACATTTGTCTATTTGAGGCACCAGGTTGGCTTGAAATTTCTAATATTTTTTAATTTCTTCGCGGTTTTGATCGCACCTTTTTTTGATAATAAAATCTCCAAGTTTTTGTGAAAAAAAAGGAAGGTGGCAACAGTAAGGATAATGGTAAAAGTGAGGGTATGGGTAAGGGAAAAGGAAAAAGTAAGGGCAGTGTAGCAAAAGATAAGATTACAAAACTTGAAAAGGAAATAGAAAGTTAGAGTAAAGAAGGTGGAAAAGATCAAGATAAAGGTAAAATTTAGGGTATGGGTAAGGGTAAACATATAAGTCAAGGAATTCCAGCAAAATAAATTCCTTCAAATGACTTGGAAAATTCCATAGAAATAAAAGATAAGATGTCTCGGGAAGTTGTCGCATTAAGTAGTTCTCTAGCTGATCTCTATGCCCCATCACCAATGGTGGAATCATTGAAGATATAGATAGCTAAGAGATGAAAAGTTTAAAGAGCTCAATAATGAAATCTTGCAGAACTGAAAGGAATAACATTTGTGATGTGACGTGGAGATACAAAAGTTGAAATCCCAAATTTTTTATTTGCAGCAGAAATTACATAGTACAATAGTAATTGAGGTGGTGCTATTTTTGTTTGTTGCATCAGAGAAACAATATTTGAGGAAACAAGCCCTTGAGAATGAAGTACAAAAACTGAAGGGTCAATTGGATGAAGTTCGATCCCAACTGAAAACAAAAATATAACAACTTAAAAATAATCAAAAGGACAATGACAAGAAGTATAAGAATATTGCAAAAATGTTGAAAAAAGAAAGCAGAAAATAAAACAAGATTGCAAGAGAAATTGCAAAATTATGCAAATAAAATTAAAGATCTAAAGAAACAATTACAACATGTGCCTACTACAACTACAGAAAAATCAAAAGCCTCTACACCAACAAAGAGAGCTCTACAGATTTTTCTTCATCGTGAGAGCAGGGCTTGCAGAAACCTCCCAAACAACCTAGGGTAGTTACAAATAGAAGTGGTTTGTATACCATGTACTCCATATAATTGCATTTAAAGATGTAATATATATCATTATTTTGACAATTTATTAACAATGCATTTTATTTTACACATTTAATGACATGTATGAGTGTGTATAGTTATTGACATGTATGAGTGTGTATAGTTATTGACATGTATGAGTGTGTATAGTGACATATCAATGTCTGCAATACTTTAAAAGTTACTTGATATTGAGTCATACACATATACACCACTAGTCTCATCTTGTTTGCAAGATGTTTGAGTAAAACATAAGTAGTTTATTGTACTTGACATTTTGATATAACAATGGTACGTGCATATATTTATCTTTGTTGTAGTGAATATGAAACCTATATGTGTCAAGTATGAATAGCGCTTGTAAAACAATAATTGTTCATGCAAATTACAATACATACACAAGCTATAAATGAAACATTTGCCCAATTTCCTCCACAATGGTAATTTTCATACCATGACCAAAGATTTCATATTTACATACATACATAGTCTTAAACCTTAATATGCAAGCAATCTTGTACAAATACCCTATTGGGTATGTTCCTATACAACAACAATCCACAACCACAATATTTCACTTGAGGAATCATTAATCTATCATCTATCACGATAAAGAATTTCAGAATTGTATATGTAACAATACATATTAGTTCATGCATGTAACCCAAAACCAAAATGTATATTTCACCCTACACCAAATTCTAGAGACACAACAACATATATATATATATATATATATAGCATGCATTTTTCCATAACTGATCTAGGGGATCAAATTTTGCTCAAAATTCAAAGTGCTCAGAATCGTTTCAAATTGAATAGGTGCGTAGGCCTCATCGTCATGAACCCAACGCAACTCGAACGGGTTCAAACGGACATCGGATGAGTGAGATATCGCGTTCTGTTAAAATTGTCAAACAGGCAAAAAACATTGTTGACTGTACAGTCTGTACAGTCCGTACAGATGATGAGTTGGCAGGGCTGTACGACATGTGGCAGAAGCTGAGTTGGCAGGGATGTACAACACGTGGCAGGTGTTGAGTGGCATTCATGTGGACGAATTAGCGTCCGACACGTGGCATATTTGTGGCGAACGGATTAGTGACACGTGGCCCAAGCAAGGGCTGCCACGTGTCACCTGGGCAATGGTTAAAATTTGTGGAGTCTCTAGGACTCGACCTCATGACCTCCGGGCAGGGGTAGAGCTTTGGGAATGGCCGCCCAACCGGCGTGCCCACCATGTGGTTCTTACCACTATACAGTTTCAATTGTATTTAAATTGATTTATAATATGATTTGGGCATAGTCCAGGCCGGGGCTAAGCCCCAGCCCCCAGTCACATGTGGATTCTCATACAACCACCACCGTACGCGTGTTTCAAATAATTTAAAATCCTGTGTGCCTAGATACATGGCACTTAACCATTGACTTGGAGTTTAGCCCTTTTCTAGCGCAGTCACATGGACCATGCGCCCAATGGTTTGGCGGTTAGGGGCTAGGTTCCCTAATCGTTCTACAGTTGCGCGTGGTTTTTCAGTTATATGCATGGTGATAGGTTTTATCACGGAAAAATGCGTGGGGGCTAGGTTGGACACACAGAGGTGCAATTTGGCGATCCAGAGACAACAAGTTTGAAGGGGAACTTCCAGGAAGCCTATCTTCTTCAATTTTTAGCCAATTCAGGTGCCGAAAAAGCCCAGTTAGGGGTTTTTGGATGTTCTGAAGCCATTGGAGCCATCTATTTGGAATTTTGAGCATTGTAAAACACATATTTTATCACTTTAAGAAAATAATATAAAAGATCCATTGGAAGTTGGACCAGGAGATGTAGCCCAAGAGAGGGGTGAACTCCTTTATCATTTGTTGTGTTATGTGTTTACTGTTTACTGTATTTTTGTTGGTTATTATTGCATCTTGAATGTGTAATTTTTATAAAATTTGTGTTTGCAAATTGATCCTTTTTCATAAAAACACTTCAATAAAACTTGCAAATATTTTCAAGAATACAAGCTTTTATCATTTTCAGATCAAGTTGGTATCAGAGCTTAGGTTTTTGAAGGCTTGATTATTTGCAAGTGTTTTGTTTTCTGATGCTCACAAGGTTGAAACTCACAAGAGGAGAAGGTCAACTTGTAGAGACAAGTTCTCATCCTTCAAGAAGAAAGATTATATCATCACCTCAAGCTTCAAGGAGGCATTCACCAAGTATGGCTCATGAAGAGAGTCATGAAAATATTCCTACAGAAGATGAAGATCTCAGAAAGGCTTTCATGGAAATGAGAGAAATGATGAAAGTCTTGATGGAAGAAAGGAATACAAGGTTGCAAGGTGAAGGCTCCAACCCTTCAAAGAACAAGGGACACGGTGGTGATAAAACTCCAAAAGGAAATGGAGGGAATGGTGCTACTCCACCTCCCTCACCTCCATCTTCCTCTTCTTCTACCACTTCACAACCTCTTCCAAATTCTCCAAAGGGACATGGTAAAATTCCTCCACAAATTCCTTTTTTAAAGATTGATATTAAATTTGAATTGCCAATGTACAATGGAGAGGTAAATGCTGAGAAATTAGATAACTGGATTCATCAGATTGACGTGTATTGTAGGATACAAAAAATTCAAGATGATGAAACTAAGATTCAGCTTGCTTCTTTAAGATTGGATAGTGCAACACTCATTTGGTGGGAAGCCAAGACTCAAGAGGACATGAAGAAACATGGTAAAATTTTAACCTCTTGGAATGATTTTATTGTTGCAATTAAAAAACAATTTTACCCATTGACATATATGCAAAAAGCTATTATGGATTGGAAAAATTTTAGACAAGCTAAAGGGCAAAATGTGCAAAGCTTTACTCAAGAATTTAGGAGAAGAGCTTTGGTTTTGGGAGTAGATTTGTCTTCTCAAGAAACTTTACTCAAATACATTGGAGCTTTACATAGTTACTTGAGACATACAATACTCATGTTTAACCCTTCAAATATAGATGAAGTTTGTGTTCAGGCAACTCATTTGGAAGCAAGAGGAAGGAATGAAACTCATGAGGCTAACAAGAAGCCTTTCAGTCATGGAGACAAAAGAAAGAGGAAGTTCAAGGGCCATGGAAAAAAGAATGTTGTTTTTAAGAAAGAGGGAGAAAAATTTACATGCAAACATTGTTCAAAGTATGGCCATGATGAAGACCATTGTTGGAAACTTCATCCTGAAAGAAGACCCAAAAAGTTTGGCAACAAAGGGAAGTCAAAGACTGTTGCAACCATACAACATGATTTACGTTCTGATTCGGGTGATGAAACAAATATTACAGCCATGGGTTATCAAGGTAAGGGTTCTATTGCAAGTATTAGTTCTTCAAGTAATAGTAATCTCAATGAAACTCGACAAGAAAAAGAAAGAATAGAACTTTTTCACATAAGGGTTGTTTAAAAGCATACCAAGATAGATACTCTTTTTTATACTGGATCTCAAGCAAACCTTATATCTGAAGACACTGTCAAGAAATTAAAATTGGAAACTATTCCACATCCTAAACCATACCCTCTCGGTTGGATATATGATAATGCTAAATTGCAGGTGACAAGAAGGTGTAAACTCACTGTAAATTTTATAGATGAGGTAGAGCTTGATGTTATTCCTTTGGATATCTGTGGTATTGTATTGGGAAGCCCATACCTATATGATAGAAGAGCCATTTTTCATCGTCATGAGAATAAGTATCACTTGTTTAAAAATGGAGTTGAGTACATTGTTAGAGCACATTCAAAGAAGATGAATTTGTCGCTTGTAAATGCAGGACAAATGAAGAGATTAGTCAATGCTAGTAAGAATTTTGTTCTCTTGATGATTAAACCCAAAGATAATATTGAAAACGAAGTTTTTCAAGGTTGTGATGCAAAGTTGAAATATGATCTATATGAGGTTGATAGTCAATATGATGAGATGTTTCAGGAACCAAAGGGATTACCTCCAAGAAGGGGTATCCAACATGAAATACAATTGCAACAAGATTGTCCTCTTCCAAACATTGGTATGTACAGGATGTCAGTCATGGAGAATGCTGAAATCAAAAAACAAATCCAAGAGTTGCTTGACAAATGGGTCATCATGCCAAGCACATCGCCATGTGGATCTCCAATTGTGTTAGTGCCAAAGAAAGATGGTACATGGCGTATGTGTGTGGATTTCAGGGCCTTGAACAAGATTACGGTAAAGAATCGCTATCCTCTTCCTAGAATTGATGATTTACTTGATCAATTGAAAGATGCTAAGTATTTTACTAAGTTGGATTGGAGAAGCGAATATCATCAGATTAGAATTGCCGAAGGAGACACATGGAAGACATCTTTCAAAACAAAGCAAGGTTTGTTTGAGTGGATGGTAATGCCTTTTGGACTTTGCAATGCTCCTGCTACTTTCATGAGAGTTATGAATGATGTCTTAAGGCCTTTTCTTGATGATTGTGTTATTGTCTACTTGGATGACATTTTGATTTTTAGCAAATCTCGTGAAGAGCATGTTAAGCATGTAAAGCAAGTTTTAGATGTTTTGAGAAAAGAAAAGTTGTTTTTGAAGATGTCTAAATGTGAGTTTGGAAAAACTTCACTTATCTACTTGGGGCATATTGTTGGTGGAGGCGAATTGAAAATTGATTCCTCCAAGGTCAAAGTCATATTGGAATGGCCCAAGCCCAACAATGTGACAGAGGTAAGAAGTTTTTTGGGAGCAGCCAAATATTGGAGAAAGTTTATTGGGAGCAGCCAAATGTGACAAAGCTACAACAAGAAAGGCACTTCATATGGATGGGTTTTCTACAACAATTCCACTTGGTCATAAGATATAAGAAGGGCATTTATAACAAAGTTGTTGATATGCTTTCAAGGCCTATTATTAGTGATTCAGTTATTCTTAAGCATAGTCCTATCATGCATGAGAGCTATGTTGAGCAATATGCTTTAGATGTTGATTTTAAAGAAGTATATGCAACTTTGTGTCATTCTAACCATGTTGAGGAATTGGATTACCATGTTCATGATAATCTTTTGTATCATCTTGGAAAGCTTTGTATTCCACAGGGTGAAAGAATCAACATAATTAGAGAAGCCCATTCTTCTCTTATTGTTGGTCACTTTGGTGTAGGCAAGACGGTGGCTAATTTGCAAAGGTACTGCTACTGGCCTAAAATGAATGAAAGTGTTTCAAGATATGTTCGAGGATGTTCGTTATGTGCCACAAGCAAACCTAGTAATCGAAAGTTGGGTTTGTATACTCCACTTCCGGTTCCTTCTCGTCCTTGGGAAAGCATTTCCATGGACTTTGTAGGAAGCCTACCTATGTCTAAAAGAAATCATGATTATCTTTATGTTGTGGTTGATCGATTTAGAAAAATGTGTATTTTGATGCCTTGTAAGAAGCAGGTTACAACTAAGCAAACGGCACAAATGTTCTTTCAGCATGTTTGGGTATATTTTGGATTGCCTAAATCCATTATTTCTGATCGAGATTCTCGATTTATTGGGAACTTTTGGTCAAGTTTATGGGCACTCATGGACACCAAACTGAAAAAGAGCACAACTTTTCATCCACAAACCAATTGTCAAACAGAAGTGGTCAATAGAATAGTGGTGCATCTTCTTCATGGTTATTGCAGCAAGCATCCTAAACTTTGGGATGAGCATTTACACTACATTAAGCATGCTTACAACCGAGCTAAGCACTCTTCAACTCAAACATCGCCATTTGAAGCATGTTTTGGCTATTTGCCCAAATCTCCTTTAGATTTTATCTTTGGGAAGGATATTTCTATTGATGGTCAATATGACATTGATAGGGCAGAAAAGTTCATTGAACAAATTCAGTCGATACATCAAATGGTACAAGAACAGTTGGAAAGGAGTCGAGCCAAGTACAAGACAAGACATGACAAGCATCATGTTGATCACAGTTTCCAAGTTGGAGATGAATTTTAGCTTTACATTAGTAAGGAGAGGCTTAAAGGAGAAGGTAAAAAACTGAAGCCAATTAGATATGGTCCTTTCAAGATTCTTGACAAGATTGGTAACAATGCCTTTCGTTTGGATTTACCTCCTTATATGCAAATGTATGCAGTTGTTAATGTTGAGAATTTGAAATTGTATGAGCCTCCTTTGATTGATGATCAAGAAGAACATGTTCAAATTCCTTCTATAGATGATTTCTCCCTAGAATATCTTACAGAACTGCATGAAGACACAATCCTTGACAAGAGAATGAGAACTTCAAAACGAGGAAATGTGGAATATCTTCGAATTGGTCTTAAAGGCACAAATCCAACAAAAGCTAAGTGGATTGAGGTTGGGAAGGTGAGGGAACCATACCCTCATCTTCAGATAGACTGAAATGGCCTTTTGGAAGTCCAAAATCTTTCCAATGGGGAGGTGTGATCCAAGGGATCAAATTTTGATCAAAATTCAAAGTGCTTGGAATCATTTCAAATTGAACAGGTGTGTAGGCCTCATTGTCACAAACCCAACGCAACTCAAACGGGTTCAAACAGATGTCGGATGAGTGAGATATCGTGTTTTGTTCAAATTGTCAAACAAGAAAAAACATTTGCTGACTGTATAGTCCGTACAGATACTGAGTTGGCAGGGATGTACGACACGTGGTAGAAGCTGAGTTGGCAGGGCCATACGACACATGGCAGGTGTTGAGTGACAGTCATGTGGATGAATTAGCATTCGACACGTGGCATATTTGTGGCAAATGGATTAGTGGCACGTGGCCCAAGCAAGGGCTGCCATGTGTCACCTGGGCAATGGTTAAAATTTGTGGAGTCTCCAGGACTCGACCCCATGACCTCTGGGCAAGGGTAGAGCTTTGGGAAGGGCCTCCCAACCGGCGCGCCCACCATGTGGTTCTTACCACTATACGGTTTCAATTGTATTTAAATTGAATTATAATATGATTTGGGCGCGGTCCGGGCTGGTGCTAAGCCCCGGCCCCCAGTCACATGTGGATTCTCATAAGACCACCACCGTGCACGCATTTCAAACAATTTAAAATCCCCCACACTTGGACACATGGTTCTTAACCATTGACTTGGAGTTTAGCCCTTTTCTAGCGCGGTCACATGGACCATGTGCCCAACGGTTTGGCGGTTCGGGGCTAGGTTCCCTAACCGTTCTACAGTTGTGTGTGGTTTTTTGGTTATGTGCCCGGTGCTAGGTTTTAGCATGGAAAAATGTGCGGGAGCTAGGTTGGACACACAGAGGTGCAATTTGGCGATCTAGAGACAAGAAGTTTGAAGGGGAATTTCCAGGGAGCCTATCTTCTTCAATTTTTGGCCAATTCAGGTGCCGAAAAAACCCAGCTAGGGGTTTTTGGACATTCTGAAGCCATTGGAGCCATCTATTTGGCATTTTGAGCATTTTAAAAGACATATTTTAGCACTTTGAGCAAATAATATAAAAGATCCATTGGAAGCTGGACCAAGAGATGTAGCCCAAGAGAGGGGTGAACTCCTTTATCATTTGGTGTGTTATGTGTTTACTATTTATTGTATTTTTGCTAGTTATTATTGCATCTTGAATGTGTAATTTCTATAAAATTTGTGTTTGCAAATTGATCCTTTTTCATAAAAACACTTAAATAAAACTTGCAAATATTTTCAAGAATACAAGCCTTTATCATTTTCAGATCAATAACAGGGTGTGCATTTTCCTCAATGCCTTGTTTTCATGAAATTTCATAAGGACAGTGTGCATAATGTGCATAATTCATTTAAAGATATGAATTTTCCAAAACATTGTGATTTAAGGAAGATATAATGCAAATCCTAACACAAGGATTGCAGTTTTCACTCCAGGGTATGTTCAAACTTCATATACAACAACAGCCCACAACCACAATATTTCACTTGTGTAATCATTAATCTATCATCTATCACTAAAAATAATTTTAGAGTTGCATATGTAAAAATACATATTAGTTTATGCATGTAACCCCAAACCAAAATATATATTTCACCCTACACCAAATTCTCAGGACTCAACAACAAATGTACAACTTGCCTTTTCCCTTAACAGGTCATGCATTTTCCTCAATGCTTTGTTTTCATGAAATTGCATAAGGACACTATGCATGATGTGAACAATTCATCTAACGATATGGATTTTCCCTAACATTATGCTTTCAAGAAGTTATCATTCAAATCCTAACACAAGGCTTTCATTTTTCATTCAAGGGCGTGCATTTTACGACATGTTTGTTTTCAAGCATAAAACACATAATTTCCATTTTTGAGTGTGCATTTTATTCTTAAGGAATACATATCTCATATCAAGGAATGAAATACTCATTTTCCTATATATGAATCATCTCATCATCTCATTAAGTTCACCACTGTAGTTTTTCTACAACTTTTTTACAACCTTGTAGCTTGTAATATTTCCTATGACATTGACCTATTCATTCTACAAGACAATTTTCAGTATAGACAGATGTACAACTTTTCTACAACCCTGTAGCTTTTAATATTACCTATAATATTGACCTATTCATTATATATTTCATCAAAATTACATGAATCTTTGAGCATAGAAATCATCATTTTTGGAGCGTAAATGCACTCCTAATTGTACAAACATGTTAAAACTATTGTAATAATCAAGTTACAAATTAAGAATTAAATTATGGAGGCTAATCCAACTTTGGGCATGCACCTTCCTATAACCAACTTTAAAAATTTGTCCCTTTGATTTTACGACGGAATTGTTATCCTTTATGCACATCAGGTAGGTGTTTGTATGAAACTTCCAATATAAGGCTATATCCAAGTATATAATCACACATTAAACCTCATTCAAGTTGAACCACTCAATTTGGGTCAAAATTGAGACTAGGGTGTGCATTTTACTCTAATGTTTTTTTTACTTTATATTTACATGTAATCCCAAATCTAGGTGCATGAAATCAATCTATCTTGTTTTTAAATTGCACTTTTGATGACATGGGTAAATTTTCCATATATAGAACTCCATATTCAATTTATAAAACAATTTTTGGATCTACATAGAAGCTTGGGTGTGCATTTTAATTTGGTCACTTAGTACGGTTGCGACCTTCCAAATTACAAGGCAAACTTTGTCTAATATGATAAACCATAACTTAACAACTTGAATAGGTCTAATATGATAAACCATAACCCCAAAAACATTCACAACTCAAATCTAAGGTATAATAAAACCTTCACTTACATTTTACAAACAGGTTAGGCATTTCTAGTGTTTTACTGGACATATCTTGTCTATTTTTGCACACTAGAGTCTTTTAGGACTAAAAATTCAAAACTACATATACAGGTTTATGAAAAATGACTTAACAAATCATTTACAATTTGAACCACTCAAATTGAATGATTTTTGAGATGTGGGAGTGCATTTTAGTGTGGCATGTTATAACGCAAGTTGTAGGTTTTGAAAATCCCGACCCAACCATGGAACAAGTGCTACAACTTGGGAATCCTACACCCAATGTCACCTCGATGTAGGTCTTGCACTTCAAGGGTGAGTAGGCCACTCTAGGGAGGTGATCTCGGTGACCCTAGGGTGATTGAGATGGAGATGAATATTAATAGATGTCTTTCAAGTCGATAAATTGTTTCCCCACATGTATAACACTTGTCTAGATGATTGTACCTACCCGAGACACAAGAAAAGACACTTTGCAATAGTATATGTTAGTTGGATCAGAAATTTAATATTTATGTCCCTAATTTGCAGCAGTAGACAACAATATATATCATCAAAAAAAGGTACTATGATCTGCTCAATAAATGCTAAAGATCGAGTAGAAAATGCAAGAGAAAAAAACTAGTAAATGACTAGCTAAACTCAAGATAAAAAGCCAATACTCTTAGCATAAAAGATAAGGTTGTTGTAAACACTTGTCTGCAGAAAATTGTATCATCCTTATGGATGTAACATTCAATGTATTACAGAAAGAAAATCATCCACTTAAATCTTCTCAAACTTTTCCAAAAAGTGTGCTAGGACAAGGAGAGTAAGTGTGCAAACTTTGAGCAAAAACCAATGGTTGATAAGAGAGTTACTAAAGCAAGTAAGTTAGGGTTTATGTAGCTGTAATGGCTGAAGATGCAATTTTGTAACAACAACAATAAGTATCCCCTATATGGGGACTCCCTAGTGGCTTTGAGGTTCCCAAGGCACAAGGAAAACAATCTACTTTGCAAGAAGTAAAAATGACCAAAAATCATGTTTCCTAGTGCAATATTTTATTTCTCCAATGCAACAAATCAATGAATAGTGCCTTTACTATTGGGTTAATGGAGTCACAAGGAGATTAGAGAAGCTACCTCCTTGGGGGTGTAATCCCTTTTACTCCCCAAGGCAAGTTTCTCTAAGATAGTGTTTAAGCTAAGAGGGTGTATGCCCTTATACTTCTCTTAGCAAACCCTTAATCAATGAGATGAAGCAAACAAAATGATGAAGGCTATGGTGAGGGTGTATGCCCTTATACTTCCCACCTATCTCCTAGCATAACAATACTTGACTTGAATAAAATGATAGCAAGAGAGTAAAAACCATAACAAGATCAAGAGAAATGCTAAGACAATTCACCACAAGAGCTAGAAAGCATCATCCAAAGCTAGCACTAGGCCTTCCTCCATCAACCATTCATAAAATAGCGATCAAACAAGTGCACAAGAGCTAAAATAGCCAAGGGGGTCGAAAATTTCTAACCAAGTCTCTCACAAGAGGGAGAGTTATGTTTAAAATGAGATCCTATGATCTCTATCTATACAAAATTTAGCTAACATAGATTTTCCACAAATTAAGTAGTAAAACACAAGATTAGGGGTCAACAACCCTAATCTTTCCCCCTTAACAAAATAATATTTAAAAAATCACTTAAAATTTCATCTTTTGCACAAATTAAACCCTAAATTAGGAGGACGCCGCCCCTTTAGGGGATGTTTTGCCACTTTAAAGAGGTCGTTGGTGTTGGAGAAGCATGGGAGGGTCTCCAAAAACCATGTGTCAAGAATCTAGGCACTCATATCATGTTGAAGAATCTTCTCCTCCTCAAATTTCCATGTGTCAAAGAGTGGCACCTCACCACCATGCCCTAGCCCCCTAATATCATGACGTCAAGCTAAAAAATGGAACATTTTACCCCTCCTGGGAAAATCGTTTGGAAAGTAGTGGGTGGGCTAGGTTGTCCAAGTCATCATCAAGGTCATCCAAGTCTAATCTCTCTCATAGGGCATGCAGGTCCCTGACATCCAACCTGTGGGCTTGTATCCCCATGGAAGCCCAAACTAGGCTTGTTCTCCCAAAACTGTCCATCGAGTAGGTCCTACAAAGACAAACGAACACGCCCTCCAAAAATCTCAAGTCATAACATCATGATAAGTTAATACAATCAATAAGTAAACCATTTAAGCATGTGCATCAAAGATCACCATATCAAACAATTAACAACTCAAAGACATTATGCGAATTTTCAAGCTTAAATCTGGGAGGGTTGATGAGGTGTCCTATTAGGTAGATATTTCCCTAGGTCAAGGATAACTTCTAAGAGGTCCCTCTCTAAACCATGTAAAGTGTATGAGGTGTATGGGGTCAAGACTCAATGGGCATAGGGCTCATGACATACTAGGGGTCATAGTGTCTCATTCATGGGTGTCTTTGTAGAGGGTGTGTGGTACCTTCGTCTACAATGCACTTTTTCCAATCCCATCATTAGCCTTTTATCTTTATTTATTTATATTTTATTTCATAATAGCATAAGGAGATATTGAAGGTCACTGCCCTGGCATGGTGACCAGGTGGTGGCAATGTCACACACAAATACCTAATGGAAATGAGAAGGTTGACTCATGATGAGACCCCCTTTCTCTCATCCATGCAACTAACAGTCATTGCCCTGGTTTGGTGACCAGATGATGACAATTTCATACCACTAGAAATCCATGGACATGATAGGTCGGCTCGTGATGAGACCTCATATCCTTCAACTAACCTTTTAAGCATTTTTATTATAGTGTGGGTCCCCTTTTATTCAAAGATAAGTGTTTCATTGCTTTCTTGGGTGATCCATGGGAGAAGCATATGGAAGGCTTATATAAGGATTTTATATATTACCCAACACCAACCCCTCTAGTCCTTTATCCTCTTCTTCCCATAGAATGAGGGACAACCCCTTCTTGGGTCAATACACCCTAAAATCCCAAGAGATAAGGAAATGAAGGGGAATAATGATGGAAAATGGTAAGTATGGTCAGGAATGGTACAATGGATCATTAAGGGATTTCCCAGTAGCAAACCCATTCCCAAATAAGACCACTTACTAAGGAACAATGTCAACCACCAAGGTGAAGTAGGGAAAAAGGCATAATGTCCAAGAACATATCATGAAATCTAGAGAAATATAAGATACAACATAATCAAATGGATTAGATATTGAAATGATGCTCACCATAATACTAACTTGTACCTCAGGGAGCAAGGCCCACTGCCATCTAGAAGCCAACTGGTGTGGTGGATGCCATCTGTAAACCTGTGACCATCTGTAGTAGTGAGTGGGTTTTCCATCTGTGAAAAGGTTATTGTTGGTCATGTAGTCTCTCAACACTCCATATCTGCAACTTGAGGGCCTAGAGACATCATATCCATAGTTATCCACAAAATGGGGATAGCATGGCCTATAAGCATGCATTTTGCACCAAGGCAAAATTTACACCAATGCAAATTTTTCCCTCTTTGTCCTAGAAGACAATAATTGGTCTTTTTGTACGGAAAAGGGTTTTAAGTTTCAAATTGCACAAACAAAGTTATAGAAATATGTACTACTTTTCTACAACCCTATAACTTGTAATATTTCATGTAATATTGACCTCTTTATTCTATTGTGAAAATTAGAGTTAATGTTTATTCCATTTTGTATGTATAATTGGTTGGTTAGAAGTCATTGACCTTGAATTCTCTCATAACCCACCATCCTCTGATTCATCAAAAGGTCATGAATATTTGTGAATAGAAATCATCCTGATTGGAGTGCAAATGCACTCCTAGTTGTACAAACATGTTAAAAATATTCAATAATCAATTTACAAATTAAATATTAAATTATGGAGGATTATCCAACTTTGGGCATGCACTTTCCTATAGCCAACTTTAACAAATTGGCCCTTTGGTTTTAGAAGGGAATTTTTATCCTTTATGCACATCAGGTAGTTTTTTTTTCTGGAATTTCCAATATAAGGATATGTCAATGTGTAAATTCGCAAAATACAACTTCAAGTTGAACCACTGATTTTGGGTCAAAATTGAGACTAGGGCCTGCATTTTACTCTAAGGCAGTTTTGATTTCAGATTTACATGAAATCCCAAATCTAGGTGCCTGAAATCAACCTCCTATGTTCTAAATTTTCTCTTTAGATGACATAGGTAAACACAAAATACAGTTACATCCATCGTACAACTTATGAAACAATTTTAGGTGCTATAGGGAAGCTTGGGCTTGCATTTTAATTTCGTCACCTAGTACAGTTTTGACCTTCCAATTTACAAGACAAACTTTGCCTCTTTTGCACAACAACCATTTTTAAAATTGCAATTGAAAAATTAACAACATAATCAGGTATAATATGATAAACCACACCCCCAACAACTTTCACAACTCAAATCTATGGCATAATAAAACCTTGACTTACTTTTTACAAACAAGTTGTGCATTTCTACGGTTTTGTTAGGCATTTGTTGCATATTTTTTCACAACAGAGTCTCTTATGACTGCTAATGAAAAACTAAGTATATAAGCTTACATAAAATGGATTAGAAACTCATTTATAGTTTGAACCACTCAAATTGAATGAGTTTTCATACATGGGGGTGCATTTTAGTGTAGTCTATCATGCAATTTGCACCAAGGCAAAATTTGCCCTCTTTATCCTACAAAACAAATTTTGGTATTTTTCCACAACAAAGGGTTTTAAGTTTCCAATTGCACAAACAAAGGTATGGATAGATGTACAAATATTCTAATGATCCCCAGATATCTTCCTCTAGCATCAATGAATTTAAACTTCCAACCCCCAAGCAATCTGCTTAGATAGCTAACTATTTTATCCCCATTTGACATTGTCACTTATAGGAGGAGGATGCCAGGTTTATTCACATCAATAACCCTTTTCAAGGCTCATTTTTTGAAGGGGATGATTGAGCCCCAAAATTAAAGGTTAGATAGATCTTAAGGAACCCCTTAATAAGGGCATTGTCCACTCTAACAAACCCTTCCATTTTCAATTATTTACCAAACATAACCTCATTCATAGATATGTTTTTGAGTGAAATAAATGGACTCGTTGCCTCTTCTTGGAGCCCTAGTTCCCCTTCCATAGTTTAGAATTAACCCCCCTTCAATTTCCCCCTCTTAGCCATACCTTCTTATTTTCCTGTAGGTATATTCAAATATTATTATAAAGATGCATTAAAGATCTCTTAAAGATTGTAGAGAAACACTAACGATCATAGAAAGAATCACATATAAGAAAAGTATGAATCAAAACATTATTGATCTTCCATAAAATCTTCATAACAATAGGATATTTACATGATAAACATAACAGTTATAGTCTCCCTTACAAAACTAACTGGCAAAGTGAAATACATATCCCACACCTTTCTTCTCTCTAAATATTCCTCCTACCATCTCTCTAACAAGCCTCTCCTTTCCTATCACTTTACTTACAACCTTTATATCACCGGATTTTGACAAAAAAAGACAAAATGTAGAACATTTTAAGAATGCCTATATATTTATATGATGATCCCTGTGGGGACAACCTTGATCCATACGACGGTTACGTAAGTCAATCATAATTAAATTTAAATTTATTTACAAGTCCTCGAGTGAGTTGTTATAGCTCGTCGTTTTAGAAACATGCCTCTGTGATCTATGTTTGACGAAGGGACACCTCGTGGCCCTTGCAGTAACCATTGAATATGATTCAAAATGTTGACAATGATTAGACTCTGTCAGAAGGTCGACGAATGTTGGGGCACCAAAAAAAATTGATAATTACTTAGTAATGTATGATGGTATGGTCGATTTTATTTGTATCGTCGAATCTCCCCATTGGAATTGAACACCATCATAAGTAGTGAAGGTACCAAAGGAAAAAATATATAAGAGATTGAGCAGTTACCCAAGCTATCAAGAGAAGAAGGATGGAAAAAACCCTAAAACTTCTCCTCTCCAAAAGTGGTATAGTAAACTTTCAAATCGATTGATCTTGGAAGCTATTAGAAGTCTTGATTCACCATAACAAATATTTAATGCACCAAGAAGATAACCAAGAAACTTGATTCACCATAACAAATATTTAATGCACCAAGAAGATAACCAAGAAAGAGAGAGATCTAAGAATTGACAACAAAACCTCAAAAACTCAAAAGGTAGATCTTATATTAATTGTAGTCACAAATGATATCCAACAATTCACAACAAATTGGAATGAGGAGAGCCTTTGTTTATAGATGAGGCTTCTACATCATTCTCATTCTTTAGTAATTATTTCTCCCTAACTTAGCCTAGGATAATTACAAAACAAGACTTGTCATTCACACAAACATAGAGACTAAGTCAAAAACAAGATTCCAAATATACATAAAACCCTCATGAGAACGAGAACATTCCATAGAAGAGGGGTCGATTTTCTTCATTAGCTCAACGTTCCAAGGATAAAGTGTATTCAAGGCCTCAAATCATAGTGTAGAGGCATCCCAAGCAACCAAAGGTCCAACATCTATCCTCATAATGTGGAACGACCTCATGGAAGGAGTAAGAAAGGCCTCAAAAGGTGGATGGCCCCTCAAATAATGCTCATAAACCCTTGGAATATGTCTCCAATGCATGACCATGTCCATATCTAATGTCAAGGTACCTTCATGAAGCATGGAAGTGACCCTCCAAGTTGAAAAATGGGTCATAAAACCCCAAAAGCTAATATGATGTCCAAAAGAGTGGTATGGCCCTCAAATCATGCATAAAATAGCTAAAAATGTGATGAAATAGGGGAGATCCCTAGAATATTCAATGTGGCATGTGTAGAGGATTTCCATGCATGCATAAATATCCCATATGTTCCTTGAAGTACATGACCAGTGCCTCAGGATATGAGTATTTCCTTGAGAACTGTGAGACTACCTCAGTAAATGTGAAACTGAGTGAGCATATAGATAAATATATCTAATAGTAGATGGCCAAAGTGTGATGAATACATAAGAAAATTAACCATGCTTAGGCATAAAATAAGTGTGTTATACATAGGTGTGACAACCTTTACAA
>CBVK0100547466.1:0-18692 GCA_900067695.1 Picea abies
ACTTTGAAAACTTTGGACAAACCTCTAACTCTAGCTATGAAAATCATGGCGCTAACACACCCCAAGATGGTTTCATACTAATCTAGATAATAATTGACCAACATAATGAAGAGTTACCAACATCGAGGGGAAATCCATCATAGCCATAAGAGAAAATCCTATCTTGATTAAATGGGAGCTAAAAGGATGGGCCATGACTGACCACATGGGGTCTGAAGATACTACATAATCCCCCCACAAATACATATAACTTATAAGCATGGTCCAATACAATACACGAGCGAAAATAAAACCACACTTTTGGTCATCATGATACAATAAGGCACATAATTTGATCATATGATAGTCCACATATGGAAAAAAAATATAGGGTACAATGAAGTGACTTTGAGGTATAACAAGTTGTATATGCCACTACCAATACCAAGTAGGCCTTGAGAGATTATCTCCATGGAATTTGTTGGAGGTTTGCATATGTCTCACAGAAGCGATGATTACTTATTTGTCATGGTAGACCACTTTAACAAAATGTGTGTGCTCATTCCGTGCAAGAAGACAATATTTGGATGAGAGGCAATTAAGTTATTCTTTAGTCATGTTTGGGTACATTTTGGATTTTCAAGCTCCATCATATCTGATCGAGAAAAAACTATATGCAGGTTCCATTTTTTATACGAGATAAAAGGTTGTTGGGTAGTTCTGGACAAAAATTTGGGAGAGAATGGATACCAAAATGAGGTATTCCATTGCATTTCATCCCTAGACCAATGAACACATATAAGTTGTCAATTGGACATTGGTATAGTTGTTGACAGGTTACAATAGTAGTTGGTGTACATCCAACACTCATAGAATTGAGCACTTCATTCTTCCACCAACAAATTACCTTTGAGACCTAATTCAACTATTTACCTCCCTCGTCGTTTGAAATTGTGTAGGGATAGAAAAAGGACAAAGTAGAGAAACAAGGAGATGAGAAGAAGGTAAGAACATTTGTGGACAAGATTAGGTAGATTATTTGAAGGTGTAAGAGCAGCTCAGGAGAATCCAGAAAAAATAAAAATGCAAACACGACCAACTCAAATAATATCGTAAGTTTCATGTTGAAGATAAGGTGTGGTTGTACCTCCAAAAGGAGTGATTGCAAGGAGTGGCGAAGAAACTCAATCCCCCACATATACGAACCTTTTGACATCATTGAGCAAGTGAAAAAGAATGCCTTCAGATTGAGACTCCCTCCATATATGAAGATTAGTTCAGTGATGAATGTGGAGTATCTAAGATTGTTTGATCCCTCCAAGTTGGATAGAGAAGAGTACCATTAGGTTCTCCCAATTATCTAAGACTTTGCACCACATTCTTTGGAAGAATTGAAGGAAGATACAATTTTGCAATGAAAGAAACAAGTAACTCGCAAAGAGATCTGATATATTGGACTCAAAGGACAAAATTGAAGAAAATCCAAATGGTATGAGAGGAACCATATTGAAAGCAAGTTCCCTCACCTGTCCTTTGAAGCTTTTTGGGACCAAAGACCTCCCAATGGGGAGGTGTTACCTAAATTGGATCCACATGACAACATTAAGTTTTACGAGGATGCTTGAGGGTATGGACAAGGAAGGAGACAAGGTAATGGCATGAAGGTCCCCATGCCGTCTCAACCAATGTACACACCTAACTTAATAAATTACTCTTAATGTGAGCATGGGAAATGTAAATGGATGAAAAGAAGATGTATTGAAAAAAAAGTGAGAACAAAAAAAAAGAAACTGTGAATTTAAAAAATAAAACATGAGAAACTATTCCTCAAGTGCCTAATGAGAAATGAAAAAAGAGGAGAAGCCAATGCAGGGCTTGGGGAAGTTAAAGAGTTGGGGATGGCTAGACTTCCAACTAACCCCCTTAGTTAAGTTATTCTCCCATTTACTCTTTCACCACAAAGGCTAAGGGGCTTTTTGTCTAAGAGTGAGAGGAATTACTACCCAAATTCCCATGTGAAGATTGAGAATAGACCAGAGAGCTTGAGGGTGCTATAATATTCACTTTTTCCAAAACATAAAGAGCCTAGATGATGCCAATTGAATGTTGGTTTTCCCATTTGGATTTCTAAGGTAAACATTGAGTTCTTATGTGTGATGAATCTCTCTATTTGTTGTATTATTTTCTACCTATGAATTTAAAATGGAACTACTATGTATGTATGTGGATTTGAACCTATTACCTATGGCATCCTCAACAACAACATGTCTTGGGAAAAAATTTCAATTGAATGACTTAACCCATGATGATATCATCATACAAATTACAAATTACAAATTACCCCCCTTTTAGATGCTTCCTTATTGAAGTAATAATAAGCATTGATCTCGGAGTCCAACTACCACATCTCAACAACATGTTATATTCTTTATTTGGCACACAAAATCTTATGTTGATCATAAAAACTAGCAATTCCACCCCCCAAGTGGGTATAAAAATGTCATACATATGACATGGATCCCAAAAAAGGTGAGCATAATATGTTGCATCAAAAGTAATGCAACACAAGGGTCAATCCTGGAATATTTTTGGTGATATAGTATCTCCAAGTAATATTGTTTTGGTCCTTTGTGAAATGTCATGGATTTGATAAGTAGGGGTAAAAACACTATCAATGAATGTATCTCAATTTGATTCATTTACATTCAAATTGGTTTTAACTTTAGTTTCATTGTTAACATGATAGAAAATAACTCATGCTCTAAGATATGATCTTAGCTTTGTCTAATAGCAGTTACAACTAGTGCAAAGGAAGTTGGTTAAACATCCTATTTTTTTCTTCTCAATCTAGTTATAAAAACAAATGATAATTTTTGTGATATGCATTTGAACTCATCAAAAATGAAAGTCATAATCATTATCATTTAGGAAGCTACAATTTTAGTTTGATTCTCACTAGTAGTAAGAGAGAAATGTTGAAACATTTCAAGGATACAATCATCACACTCAAGGTCTAGGGAGAACAAGTAACTTCACTCTTGCAATGATTTCTATAATACTTAATAATCTTCCAAATGAGGAATTGTTCATATGAACTAGCCCTTAAAATATTTTGAAAATCCATTAAAATATTTATCTCATTAAGTAGTCATTATATGGTTCTTTAAGTGTTATTATCCTACTGATTTCACTACTGCAATTGATTAAACTAACTCTGGTGTCTTTATTTTGGTACCCTAATGGTTATCTCAATCAATTGAACCATCCACCTATGACATGTTTCTGAATGGGCAAGCCATAGGTCACAGGTTCAAATCCAATCAAGTCCCTTGGGGTTAGTCGTTGCTATTGTGTATTGTGGTTGCATTGCCCTACATCTAGATATTTCGAGGAAGAGGGGGATCTTGAAAGGTTTTCCTTGGAATATACATACATATTCCTAGGAAAAAATAAAGTAATTTTATTTCAAAAAGAATAAATTTGTATAAGAAGATGTGGGAGGCATTCCTGTAGAAGGTTGCTCAAAATTGTCCCAAAAGGCTAGCCACCTATGGTAGAAAATTATGTCATTCTAAATCTATTGTTCTCCAATAAACACTAGTTTGTGCACAATAGCCATGAGTGAATCGTCCATATACCATAAACATAGAAATTGAGAAGTCAATATCGAACCGAAGCATCCAAAAGAAGCATTGTATTATCAACATAATTCCTCAAAAATTCTAAAAAGGCTAGCCACCTATGGTAGAAAATTATGTCATTCTAAATCTATTGTTCTCCAATAAACACTAGTTTGTGCACAATAGCCATGAGTGAATCGTCCATATACCATAAACATAGAAATTGAGAAGTCAATATCGAACCGAAGCATCCAAAAGAAGCATTGTATTATCAACATAATTCCTCAAAAATTCTAAATTTATTGACGGATTGGACCTTTAATCGGTTATATCACCAAGAGTTGTGTTGTGAGTATTTTTTGAAACTCTCGACAAGGAATTTTCATTGATCTTCCATATGCTCCTGTCTAGCGCCAAACCATCATGTGAGAGTCTATCTACCTCTTAATTCATGTTTATGTACACATTGTTGAAAGTGATGAAAATCTTTCGACTAGTTGTGAAGAGTGGCAATCACAATTTATGCATCTGATGATTAACTGAGAATCTCCATATATGTTTATTTGAGACATAATTTTTACTTTTCCAATAAAAGAGTGAGTTTGAGGGTCAATGGTTCACTATAATTGTTTGTGGCTTGGCCAAAGCATGTTGAAAAAGAGATGGACTGATCCTTGGAATGAATATATATATATATATACAAGTTGTCAATTGGTTCTATCTTGGGTAGTTATAGTTAGACAGAAGAAATGTTATCCTCCCCAACTAGATTCAAATCCCACTTTTGACATGTTTCACTCTTAATATATTTTAATAGGAACCTTTCATCAAGGTCATGATTATTCATGATTAGGCGTGAAAGCTAGCCACTTCCACTCTTCATTCCAAAGTCACCGCACTACTATATACTTAAAAAAGAAAGGAAAGGTAAAAAATCCTTGTTATGAAGTATCAAGGAAGTACTGATGTAGATTAAAATGCATTGAAATCCTCTTCCAAATTTAAAATTGTAAACAAAACCGAATAAGAAATAAATGAAAGAATATTATGCTTTTGTATAAGTCCAGATCAGAAAGTCCCAAGGGATAACTCCATTGATTTGACACTTTTCCACTAAGACATAATTCAAAGGAAGGTTGTGGATCTATTCCCACCAAATCATGCATGGTTACCAACTAGGATTGCAAATGGTTAATATCACCCTCCATTCAAAAAACCAAAGATGGGAAAATTTGTACCAACTTCATCACTTGAAATTCTTAATATGTAGGCAAGAAAGAGGACTTATTTTTCCAAAAAACAAAAGTCAAATCAGAAATAGAATGTAATAAATTTACTTTAGAGCTAGGTGTAAGAATAATAAGTGATATATCAACAAATTTTCTTTAGACAAATATAAAAGTAAGTCAAACGTGAGTTCAATACTTCTTCAGAATAAGTCAAACACAAGTTTTGTACCTATTGTACATGCAAAATATTAGACTAATTTGGTCGCACAGATAAATTAGCAACGATGCAATTTAAATGTTAAAACAAATAATCTTTTCTAATCTTAAATATAAGAGCTTTAAACCTTAATTCCTAATATCAATTGGGACCAAGGATAAATAATGATTTGGTCACACAGATCAATTAGCAACAATGCAATTTCAATGCTAGAACAAAATAATCTTGCCTGGTCTTAAATCTAAGAGCTTTAAACCTCATTCCTTATAGCAATTGGGAACAAGGATCAATAAACCTAGCAATAACATTGTAAAATACAACTTGCATGTGTGTACAAAGATGCCCATAAATTTCATAGACATGCAGTTAGTTGGTCAAAAACCAAATTATATCAAAATATATGCCCATTTATCTCATACTTTTCATTTAAATATATAACTATTGCAAGAGATTCTTCGAGTTCTCTTTTCCATCCAAGGATTTTATTTTACCAATAAATTCACATAAAATTATGGATTTTTCCATCATAAACCATCCCCAATTGAAAAGCATTTTGAAGAGGTTAGACTATTTTTTATTTTTCGACTTGTTCCATCATAGAGATATGTTCTTGCTTGTCAAATGCATGATCCATCAACATTTTATGAGTCTACTCCCATGCTCAACTATTTATGCTTTTTCACGTGATCCCTCATGTAAATATGTTCCTGCTTGTCAAATGCATGATCCATCAAGATTTTATAAGCCCATGCCCATGCACCTTATTGAGTATCATAATAAGGCTAGTAGAATAAAAAATTGACTACAAGTTATTCCAGGAAAGCATACACAAAATATGGATAAGTTTTCAAAAAGTAAGATCCTTTAGAACACACCATTGGAGTATATCGACCTTAGTATCCACTAACAGTGGCTAGAATAGAATTTGCAAAAGAAGGCGATTCAGCTTGAGGCACCCTAGACCCTGAGATTTAAAATTTGACACTTACCTCAATTTGTGTAAAATATGATATCCATAGGTGGCATGATGTTACATGTTCTAGAAGCACATATCTTTGTATGCTTCCAATGGTGTGTTCTAAAAGTAAGATCCTTTAGAACACACCATTGGAGTAGATCGACCTTAGTATCCACTAACAATGGCTAGAATAGAATCTGCAAAAGAAGGCGATTGAGCTTGAGGCACCCTAGACCCTGGGATTGTGTAATGTCTACTTTGATAACTCTAAAATTTGACACTTACCTCAATTTGTGTAAAATATGATATCCATAGGTGGCATGATGTTACATGTTCTAGGAGCACATATCTTTGTATGTTTCTTCTATCTAGGTTACTTATTGCAAAATCATATGTGTTTGCATCACTAAACTACACCAATGCTTGAAAACTTGTAGCCTTGTTAAAAGTAGCAATCTTATGCACAAACCCAAAATATGAAAAATCAAAAGAAAAATATCAATGTTGTCATCCCCATAATCGATGCCCTCAATTTTCACCAACAATACATTGCTAACAACATCCTTGTGGCTTTTATTGTTTTCGAGTTCTTGTCTATTTGAGCGTTGCATGTAAACAATTTTGCCTCGATGTATCATTCAATGGGTCTCCTATGGTATCATCGATAGAAGTGGCCTTGTGGGAATCAAATCCTTTATTAATGAGATCCCAAGCAACCTTTGAATCCCTTACCTCTATGTATTTTTTAGCATTGTCCCAACTTCTGAGCACTACTAGTGTTGGAAGTAGAAAATGAACCTGCATACCAGATACTTGAGCAACAACCACGACATCTAATAGTGTTTCCACACAAAATAAAGTACCAACTACAAGAGGTGTAAACATGACAAGGAAACCAAGATCCAGAGGAATAATCTCCATCAAGGAGGCATCACTTGATATATTCACACAACTACCATATTCAAGCTTAGCATGACATTCCATAAGACCTGGGATGATGTTAAATTGTCCCCTAAATTCTTTAACCATTTTCAAGGTTGCACTATCCATGCTTTTCATTGAAATGCAAGAGAATGAAAAGGAAGCACAATCCCAACAATTAAACCAAAGACCACTTTTTGTGTCAAGATATCCATGTTTTGAATTGTAGCACAACTGACATAGTCTTCAAACAATACAAGTGACACCAATGCAGTAGAACCAATGGAGAAACATTGCCAACGACAACAATAGTGTTTCAGCCTCATCAAGGACATAAGTTATTTCACAGATCTCGTGACTCATGTCAGTCGTCTTAGAAAATTCAACAATCATATGTGACTTAAACTTCTAAAACAATTCAAGGCCTTTCCTTGTGTAAATCAAACCATCAACATATAATAAAACTATTAGAATACTTTGCATTGAATGAAAAATATAGATATTGGGTTTAGATGAACTCTTAACTAATCCATAATCCTAAAAGTATTTATTGATCCTAGGATTCCATGCTCTCGATGCCTATTTGAGACTATACAAGGCCTTCTTCAACCCATAACCACAATCTTCTTTACTTGGAATTTCAAAAACTTCAAGTTGTTCCACACAATTTCTTCATTCACGTAACTATTCAATAAAGTTGATTTAACATCCATATGAAAAATTGTCCATGTGTATTGTGCAAAAAATGCAAGTACTATCCTGATTATGTCCAACTTTTCCATTGGAGAAAAGGTTTATGCATAATCAATTTCTTCATGTTGTGCATATTAACCTTTTGCAACTAAACAATCTGTATGCTTATCAACTATACCTTCTAATTTATATTTAGTCTTATACAGCCATTTAGTACCAATTACATATTTTATTTTAAGTAAACTAACCAAAGTCCCATGTATAATTTCTCACCAAGCCATTAAAGTCTGCTTCCATTGCTTCATTTCATTCATTCTTTCTTGATGCTTCTATATAACTTTGTGGTTCATCCATCTTCATTACAAATGTCATAAGAGAAAAAATCACAATGCAGCTTTCTGATCTAATAACTCTTCTCTCAAAGTTTATATCCAACATATTACTTTTTGAATGACCTCTAACTAGCCACTTAGGCTTCTTCTTGACTTCGTTCACCTTTTTTTATTTAGAACTAAATCCATCAACAATTACCACTTCATCTTTTATGAATTCAATCTTAACATGTTTTGACTGATAAACTTCTTGATCACCAAACACATCTCTGCTTATTATAATATGCTTCTCTTGGGGATCAAATAACTTGTAGCTTTTTGTTGTTGTGTTATACCCAATAAATTACACTTAATTATTTTATCATATAATTTCTTCCTCTTTTTTTTAGGAACATGTGCATACACAATGCATCCAAATATTCTCATGTGTATAATACTAGGTTTGTACTCAGACCATGTTTACTCTAGAGTCAAATCCAAAACTGCTCTTGTAGGACACCTATTTAAAGTGTAGATTGTTGTATGAATTGCTTCAACCTAAAATCCATTCCCAAGTGGTTTTTTTTTCAACATACTTCAAACTATATTGCCAATGGTCCTATTCTTCCTTTCTATAACACCATTTTGTTGAAGAGTATATGCATTTGTAAACTCTCTCCTTAGACCATTCTTCTTGAAAGAGTTCATCAATTCATCAGATTCATTTCTCCCCCATTATATAACCTCAGGGTGAGAATCTTTGAGCCACTATGTTTTCAACCATCTCCTTAAACTCAATAAAATGTGCAAAGACTTTTGACTTTTCATGCAGAAATATAACCATGTTTTTCTTGAATAATCATCAATAAATGTTAGGAAATATCTTGCCTTTCCAAAAGACAAAGTTTCCATGAGACCAAAACGATATAAATGTACTAATGCAAAACAGTCTCTGACCATCCAAGTTCTATTCGAGAAGCTATCCATGTGTTGCTTCCCTAGTATGCATCCTTCACAAATTTCACCATCTACTTCAAGGTACGCAAAACCATTCACCATATTAGTTTTCCTTCAAATCCTATTTGCAATTATTTCTCTTCTTTCCACAACTACATTTTTGTTGAGATTGTCCATGATTAAGCATTATTTATTATCAAACACTAACTTGTAGTTTTGATCCACCATCCATCCTACAACAAGTAGGTTATTTTTCAATGTTGGTGTCAACTATGTGTCATGAATAAACTTCTTGCCATTCAATATTAGGTTTACCACTGTACCTTTCCTTTTAACTTATGAATCACTATCATCTCCAAATATCACTTTACCAAAATAATTTGCATTTATAATAGTGAACAATTCCTCCTGATATGTTTTATGTGTTGAACTTCATGAATCAATGTACCAAGCCTCACTTTCTTCATTGTGTGTCATTAAACTTTATATAAATAGCTTCTCATTTCTAGTTTCTTCCAAAACAATATTCGCGTCATTATTTTCCAAATCATGCATTTTAGGTCTACAATCTTTCTCAAAATGACCAAATCTATTACAACAGTAACATTTTGCTCCATATATTCTCTAGACCCATCTCTTCCTCTTCCTCTTCCTCTTCCACAAGATCCTTCTATGTTTTTTCTTTGAAAAAACTAACTTGAACTTCCTCCTCTACCTCTTGAGGTGGACGCATTTCCCTGATAATGATCTGTAAACTGTCGTGGATATTCCACTTGAACAATTCATCACAAAAGATCTAATAAAATACTAAAATCTTTACTATTAAAGTTAATTTCCTTTACATCTCCAGAATATTTAGTTATTGATAAAATAGATAAAACCCAGAAAAATACAGAACACTAAAACACATTCACGCCATCCACAAATGAACATGGGATATGACCTGGGAGACCCAATACGAGAAAAAACCTAGCTAGAAGGTGAGGTTTCTCTACTCTCTTCTCTCTTCTCTCATAAAGAAATGATGCAAGTACAAAGAAAGAGGCACTCTTTGTAGAGTTGCATTTGACCTGTGGATTGTATGGCTGCGACAAAATCTCTCCTCCTCTGTTATTCCCACTGAATACCACTCTCAAATGTTTTGCTCAGCTATGGAACAAAACACAATGTAAAAGAATGGAACCCCTTCTCCTCTTAGTGGCCTGGTATTTAACATAGCTCGATAGCCATCTAGGGATAGGTTTTTGACTTTCTCAACCCTCAATTGTGATAGGGTTTTGAACCTTCTAGAAACTTCTTGAAACCACACATGTGGCTAGCTCCATATCCATGAGTAATGGGGGTTGACGTGGCATCCTCTCGTACCATAGTGATCAACACGATATGTCAACTTACAGGAGACATAACTTTTACATACGAACTCCGATTGACATGATTTTTGCACTGTTGGAAAGGTATTGATATGTAGAATAGTGTCATGGGTCCTAATTGTATTGGGAAATTTGGGAAATTTTTAACCCCCAAAAATGCCGTTTGATGCCTCAAAATGGCCCCGAAAGGTTTTGGACCCCAATTTTCCAAACTGGGACCTACCACTAAAATGACCATGCAAGCTTATTCCTCCAATTTTTCCACTCTAAAAGGCTCAAGATAGATGACAAACAATATAATGATCCAATCCAAATAAGATAATTATTGGAACTATGTGAATTTTGTTGATGTTGATTCTAATTCTCAGAACTTTGATTATCATATTGTCCTTTGCTTCTTCCTCTACCTCTAAACCTTGTGGAACATTTTTTCCATGTGCTCGTTTGCACAATGCTTTCTTCCAAAATTAGCAAATAACCACCCAATTCATCAATTCTTATTGCATTTAAATCTTTAGAGACTAGAACACTAGTGGCAACCATTTTAAATTTAGGCACAACACTTCTTAAAATTTTCTCAAGCATTCTTCTTTCTAGAATGAATTATATCTCACACTTCTTTAGCTGATTATGTGTAACTAATTCTTGGAAATATGGATTCATCATCTACACTCCTTATGAGAGAAAGTGCTTCATTATCTTTCCTTGTAAATTCCTTTAATATTACTTTCCATTAGCATCCAATGCTTTATATTCTTAATCAAAAGGAAAATCATACCCTTCAATTACAAGCTCCTATAAATCTTTAGTGATGAATATGGATTGCATTCTTTTGCTCCAATAAAAATAATTTGTGCTAGTGAACTTAGATAACACAATGTTACTTGTTGTCATTGAAAAATGAGCGAGAAAGAAAGAGGATACAAAATCAACATAAGTTGTCCCACTTCAACTAAAACAACTATCCCCAAATGAAAACTCAACCACCACCAAAAATGTCCTTCTATTAATTTTTAGTAATTTTTCGAATACAAGTGCAACACCTACACAATTACAAGAAAATTTCCTTCACTTAGACTCAACCACCACCAAAAATATCTTTTTATTAATTTTTAGTAATTTTTAGAATACAAGGAAAGTGCAACATCTACACAATTACAAGAAAATTTCAAGAGGTGAAAGACAATATGATTCCTTATACAAAATTACTTTTCTAAAAAAAAACAATCTTCAGCGTTTTTACAAATACTTTCACTTTTCATTTTTTCATTCACAAAGCTTGCAATTTTTAAAAACTCACAACTCAACAAAACTTCTAATTGAAAATTTGCAGATTGAGCTTCAATCACAAAATATGCAACTCGAGAGCATTGTGTTTATAGGGATCATCGGAGATATTGCGGGGGAAGGGATCAGATCAGATCTTGTTGTAAGAAGACAAGATGTCAACAATTATAGTGCCAACGCCAATACCATCCCATATTGAAAACTCTGAACGCTTTCGAAGGTTGGGGCACACACGTAGGACTGCGACACAGCGCAGAGCCGTTAGGGAAACATACAGTCAATTGTATGAGGAAGATTTCAAAATTGAAAACTCTGAACGCCTTAGGAAGGCCTTCGAGGGTTGGGGTACAAACGTAGGACTGCGACACAACGCAGAGCAATTAGGGAAACATACACTCAATTGTATGAGGAAGATTTCCTTGAAGCAATTAGAATCAGAACTATCCTTGAAGATCTTGTAGAGTTTGTCATACATAACATATTCGTATTTGTCAGTGAGTTTTTTTCTCTCGCCTTGAATAAAGTAACCACTGTCTGGTGTACCATCCAGATTTAGATTTAGAGTAGGAGCCAAGGCAATTGTAAAATTCTCTCCCACAGAAACAGGATATACATCAATATTCACATCTAGAAGCATGTGCATGTCAAACTGCTCGCTACGAGCTTAGAGACTTTATCAGATTTCTTTCCATCTGGGTCATTCCTTATCACTGTGAAAATATCCTCCAACAAAATCTCAACTTGTAAGTTCTTACCAATATAAAGGTCTAAAAGTGGATATGCACCTGTCAAAATTCGAAGCAAATGTAGATATCTCTGGAGACTACAAAGAATTAACAATAATGCACACCAGCTTAATCATTTACGTATATTTATACATGTACAAGAGCTCTCATAAAACAACCAGCTCATATAATCACTCAACAGACACTCTTCAATCCACTCAACACGTATTATCTCAATCTCAAATTATCTCAACGATCTATAGACACACTAACAATTTAAACCATTCTTCTTAATTAGACTAAGGATAGCACAAATTAATCATTAACCCGACAAATAACATTACTTTCTGCACCAATCTTGCATGAATCAACAGCACCTTGGACAAGGCTGCAAGCATTACTTGTGTAGTACTCTATGACAACACCAATAACAAGGCCAACCAACAAACCATTAGCAACATGAAAGAAAAGCTCCCAGTTCTTCACAATCTTATTGGCACCAAAATTGAAGGTGGTGAAGGATTATGGAAATGCAACCAAACTTGCAACGGCAATGCCAATAGTTATCAATACCATGGAGATAATAAGCTTCCTTTTCTATTCAGCTCAATTTCCTTTACAACGTTGATCTTAAATATGTTGGTTGCAAACAGTTGTGATTAAGATTCTTTGTTATGTTGAATATCTACATATTACATTCAAATACATAGATATTCTATTTGGAAAGTTTCATAGGTCAAAATGGTATATTTTTTATATTTCAATGGGAAAGATTCACAAGATTCTAGATGAATCTTAACTAACTGAAGTTGTTCTGCATACACTATTGGCAATCTAGTTTTAGGCCATATTCTGATATTTACTCATAAAGGGAACATTATGTGCTATACCCAGATTTCTCATGCATATGGCAGACTAGAAACTGGGATAGGTTTTGGATTTTAAAAGATAACCCCTCTTTGAGCACTAATGTTTGCGTGCAACCTCACATGCTATTATCGAACGGCAGATAAATCAAATTAAGGCATATGTAAAGATTAAATTGCACATTTGTTGTGTATCTCTAGAGCATGAAACTACACAGTGCAGAGTCTACATAGTCAATATGCACATAATCCTTTCTTGCAAAATTTGAAAACATTAATAAAGATTGATGAAATACCATATTTTTTTTTCATGTTCACAAATCCTGTAAAGTTTCAACACATTTTGAACGCAAACACAAATTTACCACATCCTACTCCTCCATCACATCACTGCATAAGTGTTTTCTTCGTGTAAAATAAACTTTTGTTCATGGAGATCTTATACTAAGACATAGTACACGGTATAGTACATCCATTTGCTTCAATAAACAACAAAATTAAAAAATATATAAAGTATAGTTCATAATTTCTACTAATCGAGCATATATTTGAACTAGATATGCATATCCTAATGTTTTATAGTATCCTAATGTCATTTTCACACAAATGTCTTATTCTAGTATCTGCAGTATAGATGAGAATTTGTGAAACTAAAAAGTGACCATATTCAACCATTCATTTCACACCAGACTTATTAATCATGAAAATTTCTCATACAGTGTATCACATAAAAAGTAACAGCTTTGAGCATGTGGCGTAGTTAATACAGAGCAGCAATCCCTTGAGATGAAATGCAATTGTATTCTGCAGTTCCCAAACTCAGTAAAACAATGAAATTCATAGGCGAATTAGTCAACTTATAAGACTAAGATGCCGGAATTCTCTTAAAAGAATTAACCTCTCCAAACGCCACAAAAGTCATTCTAAACCTAGTCATGCACAATTACAAAACCTAGTTAAGATCCATTTATTTAGATATAGTTGAGTTCACCTTTACAGAATAGCTTAACAGAAGTCTAAGAGAAGCAGTTGGTTACTCAACTCAATTTTTTATTAATTTAACAAGTTGTGTGAAATGGAACTATTCAGTAATCAGTCATACTCGCCTAATGTAGCAACAGAGTAAGAGTAACGAGAATTAGGCAATCAACGAATGAATCATCAATTGACATAACAAACTATGAAGACAGTTGTGATTTTGTCGACTCCCCTTCCAATTTTTGTGTTGAGTCAAACTCTTCCAATAAACTAGTGTTTTGTCACACTTGATAGAATATAGTGTTTTTATTGCTTAAATATTTCTATTGTGCCATGAGTCTTTGACTTCTAAATATTTTTGTCGGAATGCGTCCTTATTCCTAAATCTATAATCATTTTGCTTTTACTGTGCCGTGGCACAAAATGATCATTGGCACTAAAAGCAAAATAAATCAAGAGAATTCTATGAAATTACACAAAAGCAAATTGATAACAAGATACTCCCCCACTTGTACTGAGCTCTAGAGATTTATATAATTATGTCCACGACATCTTTAATTATGTCCACGACATTTTGGTTCAATTACTAAATTTGTTCATATTCTCTCCTAAAACATTCAATCTCCCCGAAACCTCAAACATATATTTGTTTTACAAATCAAAATTTGTAAAAGGCTCGCTGCATATTTCTGAAATCTTCAAAAGAATTTAAGTTATCAAACCTGTGACTGGAGGAAGGGACCTTAAGAAACCTGGGTATTAATTCAGTAAGCAAATTCTATTAAATTTACCCTAGACAAATCAAACCGACTAAAAATGCAATGGCCCACCTAAAGAGGGACTGTCAGATGTCATTACCTTTAAGACGCAAACTAAGAAAAAAGTACTGATGGCTTAGCACGGATAACAAAGGATATATAGATGTGCATGCCCATGCCATTACTGCATCTCATTATCTCTGGTAAAATATTCAATACCTTAGAGCACATGAGTGAGGAAGTACAGTATGTATGAGACCAACCTCCCTGTAGTACTCAGTCCCCTCTAATGATGCCAAATGACAAGAGTTGTGTAGGCCATTCTGGTGTCTTCCTTAAGCATCAATTATCAGCTGTTCAACATTTTGCCTCTGCTCAGAAATAACAAGGAGAATGCTATAGCTTATAGTTCTAAGTATTTTGGAAGATTGAATCCAGGTAATTGAAGCTGATCTTATATGCAAGAGGATATTTCATTTGTGCATTGACTGCACCAAAGATTACTAAGGAAATTTTCACCTTCTAGATGGAATTGCTTCTAGATGGTGTTTTTCCGAAAATACAACATAGATCAGATCACAAAAATATAGATGATCTATTTACAAGAGAGTGTGAAGTACTGATGTGATTATGTTCATGATGCTTTCTAATAATTGAATTGTGTTCAGATAAAATTATGTATGCCTTCAGAGTCTGATTTTAGTCTGAAATCCTAGGTTTAACAATGTATAATCTTTCCTTTAAAATCTAAGATATTAGCATGAGACCTCACTGATAAGAATAGACACAACAGTTCACTTATTGGTGTAGCGTGCATTGTGCAACAACACCTAACCAGTGTATGCGTTGTGGCCCACCGGTTGCCTATCTAACGCAGCAACGGATTAAGAATAAGAGAAAGTAGGCAAACAATGATACACATTAAACTGACATGCAAGGCGCACAAAACAGTAAAATTGTGAGATTCCAACTGATAAAATGGATGTAACAACTAGAGTTTCACAGGAAGATTAGCATAGGACCCATATAGATCTCATCCCATACAAGCAATATCTCCAACATTGTAACCAATATTATAATAATAATAATTCAATTTTAAGGTCACGGTCAAGTCAGACACCAAATTGGTGTATGAGACCCCTTTGTTTGTGGGATAAGGGATTTCTCAATGCAGGGATTTGAATGCTAAAGTCTATGGAGGTGTACATACCCTACCCCCTCTGGATTTGAACCTATGACCTCCTAGGAGGAAACACATGTTCTTAACCATTAGGCCCACTCAAACTGTACTATTGGGTTACATGGATCATCTTTAGGAATGTTCCTATTAACCTGCCAACAAGATCTGCACCTACATCTGCTTTGGTGTAAATACCATCATCAAATCTCTCAATAAAAGACATGGAAGAACCCCTAGACCATAACTAGGAATGGCTTCAAAAAAAACCCTTCCATTCATCTGAATAGTACAACTTGAAGATATTAATGGTGACAAAAAGCACCAACTGTCCATTTGCAGCAAGCAAAAACTCCCATAACACCACCAGACCAAAAAGCAGTAATGGAAGTTTTCCCAACAGCCTTCCTGGCTTCTAGTGTCCTTGCATTTGCATAAGTTCGAATTTTCATTCCAATAATCAGACAAAATAGATGTCAAAGAACCAAGCAAGAAAGGGTACCGTAATAATGTTTCCAATTTGGCAACGGAACCAATGTTTAATGTATTATAGAGTATCCACATCTAAAGACTACTTGCAGAAATATTGCCAAAAAGCTGAGGGATCTATACGAAAATAATCAATATTTCGTCCAAGCAATAATAATATAGAAAGACTGAAAGACTACATGCAAGCAACAGAAAGGAGAAAATAAGCATCCAAACAAGGAACACGAATACAGTGAAAAAAGCTCTATTATCTGATAAACTAAATTCAAAGTAGTCTCATACTCCAGCCCGGGCAAGGTTCTTCACTTTTTGTTGAATTGAACAACGGGTTGCACAGGGGAAAATGAGCAGATGTTTATAAGCAGAAGTAGGTTCCTAAAGCACATTTAGGTACAATATCTCACAACTGACAAAGTGCATGGAACCATAAATGTCAGCTCTAAATGTGGAAAAGACCGAGTCAAACGTTGTAATATTAGCATGCATGCCTGAGTCAACTAAATAGCACATGAAAACTGAGTCAAAAGAGGCTATAATCATTGTGCAAGCACAGAAATTCCAAAATGACCCTAAATTGGTGAGTATTTCATATTGACACTCAACATACAGCATCGATGCTACAAACGAGTTTCTTGGATGACAATTTATACATTAAAAGAAAGGTAGGTTAGGAATAAAGGAAAGGAGGGAATATGTTGTCTTCCCTCTTACCAATTCAGTCTTACTGGACGTTAATCATCATCATCTTATCAATAAGAAATTATTAAGAGGCAATAGCGGCCAAATATTTGGAAGAAACAACCTACAATAGAGTCAAAATCATTCCCAACAAAGACAAAGAACTTCTCTTTGGCTTATGAAGAAATCATGGACAATTGTGGTTCCCAACTTCTCTAGTGATCCAAGAGAAAAGGATAGAGGTCTAAATTTAATCATGGACAATTGTGGTTCCCAACTTCTCTAGTGATCCAGGAGAAAAGGATAGAGGTCTAAATTTCTATGCAGGGAAGAGGAGGAGACCACATCTTCCCCCTCTAATCCAGGTGTATAACATCCCCCACATTAGGAAAGCCAACAAAATTTAAGGATCTCCTCAATTTCAATCTTATTTAGCCCAACTGGGGTGATAGTTCAATTTTGTCGTTATATCATGCCATTTGTGTGTAACCTCCAAAAAGAGGACTAATTGTTGGATAGGGCCACTCCCAAAAGGAAGGTCAGAGATAAGGGAATGTCTTAGGTGGAAAGGCAAAGACGCTTTCAACTTGTGTTGTATAAGGACACTTTCACCTTACCTTTTCTATGCAAATAAATGGAATAACCATTCCAATTACCTCCCCTTTGCATGCAGACAAAGGGGAGAACAGCGTGTAACTTAAACAAATATTATTTTCTTATCCCTTTTAGATCCCAATATGATATTTGTCCAACTAGACTATCTTTATCACACTAAAATCAGGATTCACAGAGTCTCAAAAAGATACTGCATATCCTCAATACCATCAACAAATTACAAGTTCCTATTTACATATCAAGCCTCTTATGAATTACCATGGAATTTGACATTACTTGCCTCACATTTATCATGTTACCATCTATTGGAGTTTCAAAAGTCTTCAAGAATTTGGGATTTGAATTTATTAAGTTCCAAGAACTATATTTGTCTCATTTGGAGCAACACCAAATCACCATCCATCAGTTTATGTCGTACCAGCTTTAGGGATATCCTTTCAAAAGACCTTCTCTTTCCTATCCCAATAAACTACTACAAAACTATTGATTCACTAACGGCAAAAATAAAACTAACTCCCAATACTATACTATAATCATATTGCTCGGTTCAGTTACTGGGAGGTGGGAAGAAGATGGCATCCTGCGTTCGTTTGGAACGGAAGTGTTGCTCCATTTCTTCATCGACATCAAAAGAGGCAGTCAGAATCTCCTTCGAGAGAGCCTTCCACACAGAGGTTCTCCCTGCCAGGTGACAGAAGATGGGCCTGCATATACATGCATTCATGTCACCAGTCAATCTCAAACCCAATACATTATATTCATTCCATTCCAATCATGTTTATCTAATCTGACTGACCAAAACCTAATGCGCTTATAAAAATACATGTAGATATACATACTTGGGTGTGGTGATGATGGAAAACC
>CBVK0100547513.1:0-14158 GCA_900067695.1 Picea abies
AAAACATATGTGGAGATTGATAATTATACCTAACTTATGATCTCATAGAAGGTGGGATATTGGAGAACAATCAATGTGGATTACTTGAGCAAAGATTGGACAAAGAGAGATAGAAGAAGTTGTTGCACCTTCATCAAAGGTCTGTAAGTACTCTTCATTTGTTCTCATAAATATACATATATGCTTGGCATGTTTCTTTAAAGTTTGTGTTTGTTCCACATGAACTTGTCTCTAGTAGATAGATTTGTTTTTGAGCTAATCTCAGTAGAATAGGAAGTTTTTTGTATCTTTGTTTGTTCTACAGGACTTATTGAGGAGCTTAAGATCGAAGCTCAACTTGGACTGTGTAAGGACAAACACCATTAAAAAGGTACACTTTCCTTGTTTCTCTTCATACATTAGCTTAATTATATCTAAAAGGATGTCAGTGACCAATGATAGCACCCTTTCTGTCTTGGTCTTAGGGGTCTAGAGACCAAGAGGGAATCCACTTGTCTGCAGGTGGATTCACCTGTAACAGAAATTGGCGACTTCGCTGGGGAGGAGATATAGTTTTGTATGCCTTTCCTGGGTCTTGTTTTGGCCTTTGACCGCTTTTTGACTTTCTCCATGCTATCTTTTTTATTCTTAGATCTGATTGATTGGACCTTGATTTCATCACACTCGAGTTTATTGACTGAGTTTACTTTATTTTTTGAGTTTCTGGGCATTTTTCTGAATTTTTAGAGGCTAGAGCTCCCCTGCCCTTGCTACCAGAGCGTTGGCGCTCCCTACTAGGCTTACACAGAGCGTTGGAATGCTCTGTTGCCCCTTACACCAGAGCGCTGCCCCTTTTCTGTGAAAAATCCCTTAGGGTTTCTTTTTCTAAGGTTCATTTTTTCTTTTGCCACTTGCTCAGAGTCTTATCATCTTAGTTTATCTTTATCTAGGCTTTCAACACTCTGCTTTCTAAGAATTGATCTCTTTTTGTTTGGAATTTTGACATTTTTTACTTACCTTGAAGTCACTCTTTGTCTTTGATGATTTAGAATCAAATTACTATTTTCTTCTCATTTATCTGACTGAGTGGAAACTTTTGTGAGGAAATTCAAAGATCTGTGCACCATTCCATTTGATCTTTGAGGTCATCTTGTCCAATCCTTTTTCTTCTTTTTTGGTCTTTCTTTTTGCAAATTTTGTTATCTTTGTCTTTCTTGTTTAATCACAACGAGAGTGTGTTTTTGTTTGTGTGAAACTTGCTTCTGATTCTCTAAATCTTGTTGATCTTAATGTATAAATGACATAAGAAGCTTTATATTAAATTGATTAGCATTCACACATAAAGCAAAAGGATACATTTTTATGATTGTTTTTGGATATTAGAAAGGAATTCTATGAGATTTTAGCATTACACTGAATTTGATTGAGAAACAAATTGATTAAGGATATTGCATCTTAGCGTTTGACAGTGAGAACATCTTTCTCCTTCCCTTAACTAGACATTCATTGAAAGAAAAGACTGCTTATCATCTTTTATGCATTTTTGGGAATTAAATCATAATACCATCGGTTTCACTTTCATACACCCTTGAGTAAAGAACAACTGCAAAATTAACGGTAATTAAAAATTATCTAGAACATTTTGTTTTTTAGAATCTTCCACCAACATTAGATTAGGATTAGCACTTTGGATTAGGTTGTGAGTACAACTCTCCAAAGTATTTAAAACAAATATTAGCATCTTGCGAAAGGGAGAGAGAAATCCAATTGTCGTATAGGATTTCCGGGATCCCCCTCTCACATAGGGGTTATGCACGAGGTCGCATTCGGGAGAGTTACAGAGATTATTCCTCTGTGGTTCAACTGTTTGTAGTGGTCAGATCGTATATTGAGGGTTCTTCTTGAGGTTTAACTAGTTTCGTTTGGTCTCGGTGCTTCGTGAACTTCGAATATGTTCGGGGTCCTCTGGAGTTCTACCAGTCCACTTGTCCTCAGTTCTCTCGAAGGATTTCAGACTTGTTATCCCACTCATACGTTTCGATCGGATTGTTAACTGTACTCGCCCAGGGGCTGACTGCGAGTTGGTGTCCATAGTAGCCATAATCTTTAGGTACTTACACAAGGTGACAGTGAAGGGAAGTCTTCGTTGTACCTGGAATAGATGGTGGTCAAACTCACTCAGGCTCCTTGGAAGGTAAATCCACAATTACTGCGTGGAAGCTTGTACCAACGTGCAAGTCCGTTAAGCAGGTCACCATTGTAATTGTTCCACCATATCCTAGCCCCTTCTTGACTTGATCACGCGACATTGGATTTCATCACCGACTAGTACGGTCTTCGAGAGAAGATTTTGTTTGTTTGGTTTGATTCCTAGATTTGATTAGTGCATGTTGTTTCTTTTTCGGTAGTTGGCCATAGATTTTTTTCGTCGAATTTTCTCCGCCAACATCGACCCTCCATGCCGTTCGCGTAGGGTACAGGGACTTCCCCCAGAAAATATGGAAGATTCTACCCCTTTACCCCCTCATTCTATAGAGGGCTTTCCTCAACAGAGCGAAGTTCACGACATTATAACCTCACAAGAGGAAGTTTCCACCACTTTAGAAAATTTTTGAATTTTTTCGTATTCTCTAGAGGCTTTCTGCATTCCTACAGGATATGAGAGGCATTTTCTCCACCTGAATTCAGTCGGAGAACTTGTTGTTATTGATCCTTCTAACATTCCGACTGGGTCTCATTCGGGCCCTCAAGTCGGAGACCCCCTTTGGAAGACTGACGTAGTTCAAAGCACACCCCACACGGTGTGAGATCTTTACGGACTAGGAATAGGTGCAGATATACCTGTTGTATCTCAAATTCCTGAAACATTTGTTACCTACACTGTACCTTTAGATTAGTTTACTGGTACAACTGTTATTTCAACCACACTATATGTTGGTCCGAACATGCAGTTTGTTGGTCCAAGTTCCACTATTTCTCTTCAGATGTCCCATTCTACGATGGTCCCTCACGTTCCGACTATTTTCGTCGGTAAAGTGGTGGTTAGCCAAGTTCCCATTGGTACACCACTATCGTCTAGGCCTTCTTCGTCACTTCCCCTTGGGTACAGAGCATTGAATTATTCCATTGTCAATACTACCCAAGTTATACCTGGAAGTTCTATACCTATACAACAACCCGGAGGGACTGTTCTTGGTGGCTCTAATCCATCCAGCGACACTGGTCAGTCGGTTATGTCTGGTTCCCAAATTCCAGGAAATTCACCTCATGCTGGGGGGTAACCTCCCTTCGGAGGGAAACCTCCGTTTGGAGGACAACCTCCTTTCGGAGGGAAACCTCCATTTGGGGGGCAACCTCCCTTCGGAGGGAAACCTCCATTCGAAGGGAAACCTCTCTTTGGGGGGCAACAACCTCATGTTGGGGGGAAACCTCCTTTCGACGGACAACCTCTGTTTGGAGGTTAGTCTCAAGTTGGGACCCATCAACAACCTTATGGATATAATGTGTCGACAATGCCCAATCCGTGGAACATCCCTTTCTCAGGAAACCCACAGTTCTCTGGGGGACATAATCCTCAAGGTCTACAAGAACCTCCTCTTTCTCAAGGAACTAATTTATATCCTCCTTATGGACAAAGTGTTTACCCTCCCTATAGGCAAACACCAAATCCAACTTATAATCCTCAAAACCCATCTGTTTATCCTCCGCTCGCACATGTTTCTCAAACCCCTTTGAATTCTATGTACTCTGGTTAGCAACAACCCTATGCAGGAGGACCCATTGGTTACAATTATCCACCTAACCCAGTGTATGGTCCTACTGGTGTCCCTATGACCCACCAGTATCACCCGCAGGTTAACCCACAACTACCGTTTCTTGCTACTTTGGATCTCCCAGACTTGTCCCGGTTAACCAATGATCCTATATTGCATTACCCTTTCTGGCCAGTGATTCCAGCTAATCTCCCTTCTGATATTCCAAAATTTGATGAAAAAGATGGAGAAGACCCAAATAATAATGTAATGACTTTCCATTTGTGGTGTTCATCAAACTCCTTAATGGACGACTCTATACGTTTGCGTCTTTTCCAGTGAACACTTACGGGTTCAGTAGCCAAGTGGTATATTGAACTACCGCGTGGTTCTTTCCAAGACTTCAACTCCCTTGCCATGTCCTTCCTCACCCACTTTAAACTACCCATTCGATACAAGACGTGTATTGAACTCTCGACCTCCCTTCGTCAGACTAACTCTGTGCACATCTCTAATCATATTCATGAATGGAGACGATGGCGAAGGTTGATCAAAGCAGTCATTCCTGACCAATTATTGGTGGAATGGTTTACCAAATCACTTCTATCCCTGATTGCTCATGATGTCTCTATGGGTGGTGTAGTTACCGAAGAAGAAGCCATTTCCTGGGCCCAGTACTTAGATTTGGTTTATTCCCAGTCGGGTACTTTATATGAGTTGATTCCCAATGCTACCCATGCCACTAATGATCCATCCAAACCTTCGTCATCATCGCATGCAGATGGTGTTATTAGTTCTGTCAAGACTCAATCTACATCCCAATCAACTGGAGTTTCACCCCGATCTACTTCCACGTTCGCTCCTAGTTCAACCACACCCTCTACCTCCTCTCATATCCAAATCTCTGAGGTGAATGCAATTCAGTCTGCCCCTTCACAACAAAATGGAGGTAAGAAAAAGGAAAATAACAAAAACAAAAAGAATAATAATGAACAACCTAAAGCTCAAAACCCACCACTTGCTAACGAAAAACAACCACAATGGAAACTGAAGTTCCCTTGTCTCATTTGCGGTGACGATCACTACACCCGAGACTGTGCACATCGCGATGAAGTGGCCAAAATTTTTAAAGGAAATTCCCAACCCATCGTGCTTACACAGCCTTTTCCTCATCAACAATTAATGGTTGCTCAAACCCCCTCTCCTGGGGGCAGTACCAGCCACTCTTCTCATGATGAGGCTGAGTCTACGAGTGCTCACATTTATATGTTTAGTGGCATTGATTTAACAACCTATTGTATGACTTATGACACTCCAGTTAAACCCGATAAAGAAAAAGTTTCTAACAGTTCATCACCGGATCCTTCTCCTCCGATTGTTAGTTCTCCTTCCGTTAGTCCTCCATCCGGATCACTACAGATCGAGAAGCCTTCTTACGATTCTATCTTACACCCTCCCAAGAGTACCATCCGTAAATCTACTTTCAATCCTAGTTCACGAGCTTCCCAAAACTACAACATCGTTGAAGATTTGGCTCAAGCCTCATGTGTTATGTCTGCTCTAGAAGTTATACAACATTGTCCCAGTCAACGTAGAACACTCTTGGATGCCATCGATGCTTTTGATCCTGAGTCATCTAATAACATCACGTTTAATCTGGAAAATTTCAAATCACGACTCTCTCACCAACTCACATTTCAAATTGATGTTGTGGTTCATAATCAACACATTACATCCATCGCACTATCTTGGATGAGGGATCTTCTACTTGTGTCATGTATTTAGCCTGTTGGAAGGTGTTGAAATCCCCTACACTTAATCAATCCCCCACTATGTTACGAGCATTTGACGGGTGAGGTTTTCACCCTCATGGACTATTACAGTCCTTAGCCATCCATTTAGGCGGAAAAACTGTTATTGTTGATGTTGAGGTGGTCGATGAACCCCTCGATTACAACCTTTTACTTGGAAGAAGTTGGTTCTATTCCATGACTGTTGTAGATTCTTCGGTGTTTCGATGTGTGCAATTTCCTCATCAAGGTAAAATCATCACCATCGATCAATTAGATTATTGTACACCTAATGCTCACACTCTTGCTACCAACAATATTCCCTTTTTGGGAGACCACAAGATTAGGTATGAAAGCATTGGTGTTGGCTTGTTGAAAGACTCCAGCCTTATGGGTACCTTCCCTACACCACTTCCACCCACTACACATCATATTTCCACAATCAATATGATTTTGACTACGGTTTACCAATCCTTGGAATCATTTGACCCTTGGGTTGTACCTAGTCCATTGGAATTAGATGCATTAGGTGATAGCATGCCACTTAGTCCAGCCAAAACCTCATACATTTCCATCCAATTTGCTTCTCCCTCCTCAGATGACCAACATCTCTTAACACCCGACACTTATTAGATGCATCGTGGTTAAGTTCCTTATCGTCTGCATTCGACTACATTTCCCAAATTTTTCCTTCCTATGAATCTATATTGGAAATTCTTAGCATCGACGATGTACCTTGGGATGATAGCCATCATTGATCCTCTTTTCTTCCACCTCTTGAAGAAATTCAAGAAGACATACTTTCTATATTCCCTCTTGATGTTGTCTATTTTCCGCAATCTCCCATCCTCACACAAGATACTGTTTCTGAGGGGAATTTGGGCAACATTTCATCTACTATCGTTATTGATATTTTGATCAAAGAAGGTGTCGTGGAAAACATTAACCTCGGTGCTAATTGCTCGCCCGAGGAAGTGGTCTCTTATACTGCTTTGTTTAAATAATTTTGCGATGTCTTTGCTTGGAGATACGAAGAGATGCCAGGGATCGATCCATCGATCGTTGTGCACGAAATCAAAACCTACCTAGGTATTAAGCCTGTTTGACAGAAAATCCACCCAGTCCATCCTAAAAAGACTGTGGCCATTAAGGCAAAGGTTGAAAAATTATTGAAATCTGGCTTCATTTATCCTGTCCCCTTGACAGAATATTGGGTTTCCAACATCGTTCCAGTTACTAAGAAACATGGTACCATTTGCATCTATGTTGATTATAGGGATCTTAACAAGGCTTATCTGAAAGACAACTACCCCACACCCTTCATCGACTAGATTATTGATAATTGTGCTGGTAGCGTAATTTTCTCTTTTATGGATGGTTTCTCAGGATATAACCAGATTGACATCTTACCTACTGATCAACATAAGACAACCTTCATTTGCTTGTGGGGAAATTTTGCCTATCGAAAGCTACCATTTGGTCTGAAAAATGCTGGTGCTACATTCCAGCAAGCCATGTCCTACGCTTTCCATGATATCAAACATATTGCAGAACCTTACCTCGTCGACTTACCTGCCCACTCATCCAGTCGATCCGACCATTTCGGTCATCTACGAGCTATTTTTCTTCGATGTCGGTTCTACCGCATTCGTTTGAACCCACATAAGTGTATTTTTGTTGTTGAATCAGGCCAACTCCTCGTCTTTGTTGTCTCCAAGGATGGGATTTGGGTGGATCCCTTATAGATTAGAGCTATTCTAGCTTTACCCCCACCTAATAAATTGCGACAACTCCAAAGTTTGTAGGGGAAAGCAAACTTTCTTTGCTGCTTTATTTGTAACTACGCTGAGATCACTAAAGGATTTATGCGATTGTTGCAGAAATATGCCCATTTCATCTGGGATGGCACTTCTCAACGATCGTTTGACGCTCTTAAGCATCCACTAACACACACTCCTTTGTTGCATCCTCCAGACTATACGAATGATTTATATCCTTTACTTAGCGGCCTCTACTTCCACTATATCCATGGTGTTAGTTCAAGAGGACTCATCCGATGAAGAACATGTGATTTATTATTTGAGCAAGAGTCTATCTGGACCTGAACTCCGTTATTCACATGTTGAGAAGTTGGCTCTGGAAGCCGTCATCGTTGTCCATAGATTTCGTCACTATATTTTGTTACGCACCACTACGGTTATTGCGAAATCCAACCCCATGTATCATATTCTGACACGTCAGGTACTTGGGGGAAAATACTCTAAATGGATCGTCATCCTTCAAGAATTTGATCTTGAATTTGCTAAGTCCAAATCTAAAAAGTACTTAGTGTTTTTGGAACTCAATTGTGATTTTCCCCATGTTGATGAAGACACTGAGCCTAGAGATTCTCTCCTTGATGAATCTCTATTCCTCATTAGAGTTTTCGATCCTTGGTATGGAGACATCATCCTCTATCTCCAGACCTAACGTTTTCAACCCGATATCTCTCATGAATAACATCGTTGTATTTGTCACCATTCTCGTCATTACCTTATTATTGTTGACACTTTATATCTTCGTGGCATTGACACTATCCTACGATGATGTTTGACTCATGAAGAGGTTGAACGCGTCCTCAATGATTGTCACCTTGGAGCCTGTGGCGGACACCTTTCTGGGATGGCTATAGCCCAGAAAATTTTACGTGCTAGTTAATTTTGTCCCTCCATCTTTAAGGATTGTATTGACGCTGTCAAAAAGTGCCCACCCTACCAAGTTTTTCAAAACAAGCCATGCACCCACCCTGCTCCACTGCATCCAATTATTTCCATCAACCCCTTTGCCAAATGGGGCATTGATTTCATGCAATGTAAGCCTACCTCAGCCGAGGGGCACGGTTATATAATCGTCATCGTCAATTACTTTACAAAATAGGTTGAGGCTATTCCTACCTTCTGGAATGATGGTCGTACTTCATCCCTTTTCTTTTTCAATCACATCATCACTTTCTTTGGTGTTCCACAAGCCATTTTCACTAATCATGGTTCACATTTTCAAAACCAGATGATGAGTGAGTTACATACCAAGCTAGGTTTTCACCATGAGAACTCATCCCCATATTATCCTTAAGCTAAAGGACAAGTTGAAGCTATCAACAAAGTCCTCAAAACTATGATCCAACGGATGGTCGGGGTAAACAAGACATCTTGGCATTTACAACTCTTCTCCACTCTCCGGGCTTATCGGACCTCAGTAAAAATTTCTATTGGATTCACTCCCTTCCAGCTAGTATATGGCATTGAAGTTGTTTTAACAATCGAGTGTGAAATTCCTTTGCTAAGACTCAAAGTAGAACTCCTGCCCCACACTTCTGCAGAAGAAGAACGTTTCTTACATTTGACTAGGCTGGATGAAACGTGTCGTCACGCTGCTCTCGTTAATGAGACATATCAAAAGTGAATTAAAAATCAATACGAAAATTCCGTCCATCCTCCCACTTTTGCAGAAGGAGACCTAGTCCTAGTTTATGACCAAGCTCATGACAAGTTAGGGATAGGGAAGTTGGAACCTCTATGGCATGGTCCTTACATCGTGAAACATGTTCTACATAGAGGCGCCTATGAGCTAGTCAACTACGATGGAGTTTCCCTGGGTTAGCCCCAGAATGGGCTTTACCTTAAGAAGTACTATGCCTAAGACATATAGCATACGTGCTTTGTACACTATTGTATTTTTTTTTTGGTATGTCTTTTTCTCTTGCATGCATGAGTTTTGCCTTAGCCACTTATACCGTGTCTTGTGTTTGCGTGCGCAGATGACATCCTCCTTTCCTATCTTTGTCGGGTTTGTGGATGGCGTTAGTTGACACACTCAGAACATTGCTTCTGCAGCTTGGGTCATTTACCACGCTGAAGAGTTGGTGATTTCAGGAGGTATTTGCTTAGGGTCGATAACTAATAACATGGAAAAATATCATGTTGCCATTGGACTCTTAACCAAGGCTTTTTCCCTAGGTGTTTCTCATATGATCATCAACTTGGACTCTCAACTCGTAGTCTGTCATCTCAATCGAGTCTATGCTATTCACAATCCTATCCTACTACGTCTCCATCTACGAGTTTGTCGTCTTGAAAGAATGTTTGATTTTATCGAATACAGACACATACCAAGAGAACTTAACATGATTTCAGATTCGTTAGCTAATTACATCATGGATAGGTATCTCGCACATAGATGAGTTTTCATAAAGGAAATAAATCAAACCATATATGATCATGTAAATTAAAACACATCACATAAAAGACATCGTTATTTGAAAATCATTTGGCATTGTAAAAACTCGGAAATGTATATATATACGGCGTAACTGAAAATGTTTGATTACATCAAAATGGTACATAGATAAGAAAAATGTGGGTCCTCACACCCATAAGCATCGTCATACGGACTATACAATCACTAGGAAGACCTCTAATCTTCCTGCATTACATTATGCTCCGAGTAACATATCACTTCACGGGCTACTCGCCTCAGTAGAGAGTTAAGTCTCTCAAACAATCCCACAGTGTGTCTCTGTAGATGTAGTGGCACTTCCCGCCTCTTGAGAGGAGGGATACCTGTTGTAAGGCCTTGGAGGTTTCTTTCAACCTCATGGAGCCCTCTTGTTACTACCCCCTAATATACTACAATCTAAGCATGTTCGCGATGCCCCAATGTCGTCATATCTACCGGACGTGTTGCTCCCCTATCTGCATGATGAAATGATATGTCTGTTAAAGACTCTTCTATGTACCCAAAAAAAATAATATAATGTTTTTAAAATAAAAAAAATACTTGACAAGATCATTTTTTGGTTTCTTACCCGACGCATCCCAATCCTCTCTGACTGGAAGAACCAAGTCCAAGCTTCCTCAGAAATCCACTCTGGCATATGGAAAGTCTTCTATCATGATCAATTGACGTCTCAGCCAAGCGAAGAAATCACCGGTGAATTTGAACTCTGAATCTGAGCCTAGTCTCGGAGATAGGCTAGTCCACCGCTCCATACGTGGTTCTCCCACTAGTCGTACTACTAATGCAATTTGAGGTTGCATCTGAGGAATGTGTTCTAAGAAGAACAAAACTAGGAATGAACCATATATGAACTGCTTCTATTGCCCTGCTTTACATCTTGTAATTTGCTCCTTCACATTATGAAGAAACCCTGCACTCCAGTTGAACAATGTTGGCTCTAGACATTGTAAACCATAGGCCACCCGTGATCTTGAAACTATGTGTGAGCTGGTACTTCCCACTATACTCATAATGGAAAATAGGATAGACTGAAGAGACAGATCCCTGATATCTTTAATTGTGATTCTGCCTCCCACTAGTCTCGCTCCTGGGATACAATGGTTTTCCATATACTCATCCATGGGTGCAGGAAGTGCCCTCTGTCCGGATAATACTATAGCAACCCCTCTTTTCGAGAGACCAATTATGAAGTATACGTCTTCCAACTCAATGGTAAGAAGTTGCATTCCAATTTGGAACCCTTGTTCTGCAACGTTCCATAGCCCAATCATATATTCAAGAAGAAGAATTTATTTCTTCGTTTTTTGCATTTTGAAGAACTTGAGGAGACCACAATTCCTCAATGCGGCTCTCGATCGGGGACTTTGTAAGGCAGCCACATCATCAAGCTTGTGCTCTCTTTCTTTCCACTCAAGCATGATTATTGTCGAAATCACCTGCAATTATCAACAATAAAATTCATTAATCGCGTTTTTGGTGAATTTTGGGCAGTTGGAAAACTTTAAAAAAATAATTGTTTTCTCTTTAAGAGGCCAACGCCCCCTTTACATGCACATCAGGGCACCAACACACCCTCAATGTAGCCACCAGAGTGCTCTAAATAATTGCCAATGCTCCCCTCCACGTTTTGAGAGGGTGTCAACGATATTTGAGTGTTTTCCTTGTGTTTTGGGCAATGCCCTCTACACCACTATACCAGAGCGTTGGCGCACCCTTCCCTAGCTTGCAGGGGTGCTTTCTAAAATGTGCAGCACCTCCCCACTCATCTTAGAGGGGTGCCGAATCGTTTTGGGCACTTGGGCCAACCCATGGCATCATTTTTTACATTTAATTATTGCCTAAAAACAAAATTTGAACCGTGCAAATGAAAGAAAGGAAGAAGAGCATCAACCTGGTCCAAACGGCGAGGAAAATAGTTGATGGTAGTTCCGGCACCGAACAATGCAAGATTCACCTCCAAAGCACAAATTCTCCACTGCTACAAATATTTGCACAAATGAAATGGTAAATGACATTTTTTCTCCTTTTTACTATTATACATTTCATTTTTACATAAGATATAGTTATTTTTTGGGTTTTTAAGAAATATTTGGAGGCCTTATTAATCCCCTGGAATTCAGTTTTGACACTTTTTGCAGGGTTTGAAGCGGTTTTGTTCATTTTTTCAACTTGTCACATTCATGAGCATAGTCTTCGTTTGTTCTTAAGCTCAAACACATAATAACGCGCCAGGTAAAATTTTATCTCTTTTTCGGACCCGCATGGATGCACGAAAAAGGAACCCCTTGGAGTTGTCTTTAAGCTCTTTTCAGACTCTCTAAACATGAAAAGATTGCTGAGTGATCTTGCTTCCTTTCCCAATTGTTAAAAGGTTTGAAAGTGCATGTTTCGAGTGATAATTTATCTCTTTTTCGCCCTTGCAAGACTAATATTACGAAAAAGGACCACATTGGAGTCATCTTTAAGTCATTTTCAGACCCTCTAAATATGAAAAACAACTGAGTTTACCTTCTCTGGACTCGTTAAACAATCATACATTGAAGGGCCCATATGGGATCGAACCCTTACTTCTTCCAGTTCGTTAAAAAAAATAAGAGGAACTTACTGAAGGTGATTTATATCGAGCATGTGTTACCCTCCTCAAGCTCGTTAAACCAAAAAGAGGTACTCGTCTATCTGGATGGTGGAAAAATTGAAAGAAGCCAAGCAGTTTTTGAGAACTTTACTAGTAATCCTTAGGGTTGCCCTTGAACACGAGATTTTATCTTTGCACGCATTTCAATCCACTGAACATCTGCACTGAACCAATCCTTTGAGTTTCTTCATTCCTTTGGGTCACCTGACGAAAGTCACAGTATCCACTACATTATCAAGTTTTGGTCCCTGTCAAGTTTTTGTTGTTATTCCTCAATGTTCAAGGGAAGTATCTGCCTCAAGAGTCAACCATCACAAATTCCTATTTCAATACTTGTGTTAGTCCATGTTCATTTGATCCATCAATTACATCTATGTGTCAGTTTCATGTCGTTGATGGGGGATACATCAAGGCCCTCCTTCGACGAGTCTATTCCTGTCGACTTCACCACATTATCCAGGAGCTAGACTTAGAAACCAATTAGTACCTTGGGACCTGCATGCCTCAATGGAAAGCCTCCTCACTTCCGATAGTGGGTTTACATCATTGACCCCTGATCGGGTGATTCCACGTATGTTCGACTTCAGCTCATCCATTCACATTCAATGGGATGTACTAGAATACCTTGGGAATCATTGACATCAATGGTGATTTCCCTTGCGCTTGTTAATGGTTTACCTCATTGACCGGTAATCAAGTGGTTTGTGCCATGTTCGACATCAAAACATCTATTCACATGGTTATATTTGTACTACATCGGGATCAGTAAGAAGACCCTGGGTTGAGTCATCAATATTATATGAACTTTGCCCAGGTTGCGACAAAGTTTATTTGAACATTGACACATATACTATAACATAGATCCACTTTGTATTGGTCGTGGCTATGTCTTGTCGTCTCGTAGATCCACTGTGTATTCCTCGTGGCTACGATCAGTTCAGGTCATAGAAGTATAGATCCACATTGTATCTTCAGTGGCTATACCTTTTTGTCAATATAATTATGGATCTGCAGTGTATACTATGGCGGCCATACCTAAAAAGTCTTTATCACTCAAGCATAGGTATGTCTGCCTTGGGTTTGAAACATGTCATAATATTTGTTTGATGGTTGTGTGCAGCATTTTCCAGCTTCTCTAAGTCCATATCCTTGCTCGAAAAAGTCTACAAAGTACTTCAGTCATCATCATCTTCTGACTTCACACTTTGGGGGCCAATCTGTTACACATCAAAATCACTCATTGCAATGATGGCTAGTGTCATCATTACAAATGTCGCAAGTGTCGCATATTGGTCACAAGTGTCGCAAGTGTCGCAAACATCATATTGTTATATTTCCTATGTTTTCTCTCTAACGACATCATAAGGACACTTAAGACACCTCAAAGACTAGTTTTGAAGAGGAGAAATTAGTTGAAAAGGAGTACAAGTATTTTTCCATGGAGCAAGCCTCTTAAAAAATATTTTTGGAAGGCAACGCTCCCCTATACACTTACAGGGAGCGCCAACGCTCCCTGACCTCCTTGGGGGGAGCGTTGCAACACTATGTGCCCCATTTTGGGGGAGCGCTACCCTTCATGAGCGAAATTTGGTTTGTTGAGATAAATGAGGGAAGAATCCCCTCAATTTCTGAAGGTGGTTGGATTCGAATCAGAGGTCAAGGCATGATCTTAGGAAAGATCCACAACTGAAGGAGAAGAATCCTCAACTTATCCCAAGGATCTCTCA
>CBVK0100547514.1:0-16556 GCA_900067695.1 Picea abies
AAAACATATGTGGAGATTGAGAATTATACCTAAATTATGATCTCATAAGAAGGTAGGAGATTGGAGAACAATCAGTGTGGATTACTTGAGCAAAGGTTGAACAAAGAGAGTTGGAAGAAGCTACTGCACCTTCATCAAAGGTCTGTAAGTACTTTTCATTTGTTCTCATTAATATACATATATGCTTGGCCTGTTTCTTTCAAGTTTGTGTTTGTTCCACATGAACTTGTCTCTAATAGATAGATCTGTTTTTGAGCTAATCTCAGTAGAATAGGAAGTTTGTTGTATCTTTGTTTGTTCTATAGGACTTATTGAGGAGCTTAAGATCGAAGCTCAACTTGGACTGTGTGAGGACAAATGCCATTAAAAAGGTACACTTTTCTTCTTCCTCTTCATACATTATCTTAATTAGATCTAAAAGGATGTTAGTGACCAATGATAGCACCCTTTCTGTCTTGGTCTTAGGGGTCTAGAGACCAAAAGGGAATCCACTTGTCCGCAGGGGGATTCACCTGTAACAAATACCTCTAAGAATATCTTCAAATACTTTGGAATGCTTATCAATGATCCCTTGGAGATATAGGGGAATAGATGGCTTAGATGTTTGAACATCTAGTGAGCATAGTTGTACAATTACACCCTAATGCCTCTTTTTCAATAATTTTGTCATGCCATTAGAGCTTAACACCTTACTGGGTTTCCCTCTGATACCCCTTAACTCAATTATTTTCCTTCCAATGAAAATTTCATGAAAAGTTCTTGAAAATTAAAATCCATTGTTCACAATGATTGAAATCATTGGACCCCTAGTATGACATCAACCCCACCCATGGGTATAGAAATCATTGTAATATTCATTACATATTCCCCGATAGTAAGATTGATCTTATGGCATTTTCATGAGCAATTGATAGTTCCTCCATTTACAATCATTACTTGAAACTCTGACACTGGATATATAAAGCAATTGAGAGCTTTGGATAATTTATAGTGAATGAAATTATGAGTACTACTAGAATCAATTAGCACTATTACCTTTTTATTTTTGATATATCCTTTGATCTTGAGGGTTTGAGGAGTGCTAATTCCAACCAATGCATGACATGAAATGTGGGAGTCATCTCTTCATAATAAATCCCATCTACATTTTCATATTGAGAATAGGGGTTCCTTAGTGTTGGGCTCCTCCGTGTGGTTATTCTTGGGTAGTATTGTGGAGTTTGTTCCAAACTATCAAGAACACCTGTAAGTAAGAAGGTTGATAGGATAGGTTGGGAAGGGAGAGAACCCATGTTTGAATGTAAGAGATGATGCAGAGAGAGAGAGAGCTAGAGGCTTGCACTGTAGAGCGGCTAGGCTAGGAGAGAAGAAATATACCCAGGACATATCTTTGTAAGTGTAGTGTGAAAGTCAGAACCCATTAACAAATGCATAATAAAGAAGCCAGTCATTGTGGACATAGCCCAGAGTTGGTTGAATAATGTTAAATCTTGTGTTGCATGTATGTTATATGATTTTTCATGGATTATGTTTTATGTTGATTAGATTAGATATGTGTTATGCATAATCATTGCGCAATAATTATGATTGTTACAGTAATGGGTTATGTGGTAAACTAGAATGTAATGATCGTATGAATATGAAATCACTAAGTAGTTTATAAAGAACGAGGACATAATTTCACACACATAACTAATAATTAAGAATGAACATAATGGTCACCTCCCATTCCCTCACTACTATAGAAACCTGATTCATACAGTCCCAATAGATGCCTTGTGTGAGACCTCATCTGCGCAAGCAGGTGATGCCGAAAGGGCCAGTGTCTAGTTGGTTTTGTTTGTCATATATAACTCAAACCTAGGGTCTTACAAACTGCGTGTAGCGCCAACAAATGGTTCCATTGTCGAGACCCAGAATTTGCGATTAAGGGAATGTTTTGGAGGTCGACTAAGAAAGAGATCTCATAATGGTTTGAAAGGAAGGAATGAGAGTTTTCTTGACAAGAGAACATAAATCCTTGGATGAGTGACAAGCAATGGATGTAAAGGTATGTGTATACAGAGTTGCATGAAATTTTCTTTGGAAAATTTCCAATTATTCTGACTGAGTGGCTAGAAAGATTAGTGGAGAATAATGGAAGGTATACAACTGCAATGTTGAGGAATTAGACTTCTGAGTTGGTAAGACAACTGAATTCTGTAAGTAACCCAACTACTCGTGTCGTTTATTTTTGGTTGGATATCATACTAGGAGGATATATTACAAATTTTGTCATAGATTGTACCCAATCATACAGTGTTGCAAAAAGGGAATTTTTCAAAGGTCTGCGCGAGAGGTTCATGAAATCATTGTGTACGCGGATAAATATGTTGTTGTGTGACAAGTTGATGATGACAATGCAATCCGACTACTAAGGGGGTCTGCGCACATAGGGGAACCAGGGGATGACAAGAGGATATCCTGAGAGCAGTAGAGAATTAAGAAAACGATGAAGAAGGGAGGGAGGGACTGAGGATGCAAAAGATTTAAGAGGGTATACTAGAGGAAGAAGACGATTTTGGAGTATTGTGTGGAGGAATAAGGTACAAGAGGTGAAATATTGGGGCTGAGAAAGGAGAGCCACACGGTGAGCTAGAGGAGAGAGAACCTTGCGCAATAGTTCAAATCGTGGAAGTACCACATACAGGAGGAGGAGCAGAGGAATTCCAGTCCATTCCTGTAATAGAAGAACTGCTAAGTCCTACTTAGGCTAGGTCTTGTGTCAAATCCATGACCCCATGTGCATCACCACAATCAAAGATAAAAATTGAAGACTTATCAAAATCACTTATAGTTAGCCAGAGAGGACAGAGTGGTAGTAATCAGAGTAGTGGGAGCAGTGCGCAAAGTCAGAGTCAGATTCAGATTCAACCAACATCACCGAGAAGAGGGACTACGCAAAGCAACATGGCAGGGGTAGACAACACCCTAATACTGCCTGAGTTCTAGGGAGTCAGGTTAGAGGACCCAGAGCAACATCAGTTTGTTTGCGAGATGATTTGGGCTGCAAAGAATGTACATGATAAGGCTCTGGAGATTGTGTAGTTAGCAACAACATTTAGAGGTTGTGCTCTGGTATGGTACATGAAGTTGCAAAGTACCACACCTAGGGTACAAGCTGTGATATTGGCAGAGATAAGGCAAGCATTGTTGAAAGTGTTCAAGAAGCCAAACTCTGAGTTATGGTACATCACAGAACTGAAGGAGATTAAACATGTGAAAATAGAGTCGTTATGGGACTTCGACCAAAGGTTCAAGGATCTGATGGGTAGAATGGATTTCCATATCTCCGATCAATAGCATCAAGAATGGTTTATTGTAGGGCTTATACCACACATTCGTAGGCCATTGATACAACAGAAGATTTCCTTGTAGTCCGAGGTGCTGGAAATAGAAATGAAATTGGAATCATCTCCTGTAGGAGATAGTAGAGGAATGGTGCAGGTTCAGACACAATTGGTTTCTTTGACAATTCAACTAATAGAACTTACAAAAGGAAAGGAGAAACATGAGCTAGTCTGGCATACCAAATGTACGACTGAAGGCCATCATAAGGACGAATTCCCATTATTCACGTAGTATTTGGAAATTGGAGTGTCAAATACATTACTAGGAGGGGGGTATTACGAGATATGTAAGAAATGTGGCCATCACACAACTAAATTTTTGTTACTACAAAAGTATTAGAGTACGCCAAGGAACTTGTTTTGCAACTTTTTCAAGTCGATTGGACATGAAGAGAAGGATTGTCGCGCGTTCAACTTGATGAGGGAGCGCACTTCAGACATGTACAAAATTCATGAAGAGAATGATGTCGCGGAAGGGGGTGGTCCACAATATAATAATCAAAGAGTCTTTAATCCAGGGAACAGAGGAAAACAAAGGTCGAGGCAGAGGAAATTTTGGTAGGGGAGGAAAATGATCGATAATATGTTATAATTGCAATCAACCAGGACACTTGGCCCGTGACTATTTGAATTTGTGTACAACGTGTACATACTGCAGAGCATTGGACCATGTGACAAAAAATTGTCTGCAACTAGTTGCGAAATGGAAGGTCAGAGGAAACCAAAACCATAATCCTAATCAGAATGTGCAGAGAATATCAGCTGAAAAACGCAACGAAGGACCAAGAATATCAGTTGTTACGCACAGAGGAGCAAGGACAAGGGATGATATAACGAATGGAGGAAAGTAGACAGAGAAATGGGTAAGGAAGTAAACATTTCCTATTCCAACCTTTGGTCCTCAACAAGAAAAGGAGACATATCAGAGGGAAAGAAAATAAGTACTTGGATAGGATAGGGGAGCATCAACATCAGTTGCGCCTCATGTAGAAGATTGTGTTGTGCCTAAGAAGCCAATGGGAAAGGTAAGTACGCTAACTGAATTCCTAAGAAGTTGTGTACAACTAGTGAACAATGAAACTACACTGAGTAAATTATATGATGTGATTGATCACTGTACACGAGGAAGGGAAAATTGTATCACACAAAGGGTAATGAATCAGGTACTGTGCAGGAAGAGGACTAACGAAGAATTCAGATTCAATGCACAAATTGGGGAGTATGATGTGGATAATGTCATCTTGGACTTGGGGTATGACATGAATATTTTCCCAATCAGACATGGGATATGATGGGAAAACCCAACATAGTATTGTCTCATGTTAATTTAAGGCTCGTGAATCAACACAAAATAATATCGATTGGTCATTTGACAGGAGTACCTATGAACATAGATGGGGTGTGCAACGTGGCATACTTTGAAGTTATTGAGATCATGGATGACAGTCAACCATGTCCAGCACTAATGGGACTAGAATGGGATTTTGATAACCAGGCGGTCATTAATTTGAAAAGGAGGGAGATGATATTTGAGGTTGGATAATTGAAAGTTATTTCACCCTTGGACCCATCAGAAGGAAAGAGATACATAGAGCCGGCCGGATGAAATGACATTGACAACTTATATAACATGACTGCGAAGATTGAGGATTATGTCAACCCTACTGCGGATGGTGTACTAAGTTGGCGAAGTATCGGTTCGTGTGCATCAAAATTTGAAGAAGGCCTAGAGCATTAGCAATAGAGAATGCATGAAGTTTCAACTATACGATGTGCACGCATAACTAGATCCTTGTATTGGATTAGAACATGGTTATTTGATCCACCTAGGTATGATAGATTAACTGATATAATTTTGTTTGTAAAGGTATTTGAGTTGCAGGTAACAGAACAACAAAGGTTGTTAGCACCAGATGTTGTCCTAAACACGACTCCATCCAGATGGTGGGCTGCACATAGAGAGGGAATAAAATACCGGTCACAATCCAACATCCTCATGCAATTAAGGTTTGGTAATGAGGAAGAAAACATTTCACAGAAGTATATAGGAGAGAGTGATCCAGTGGGTCATGTTGAATAGTACAGGGCTTTATGGAGTTCAGTACCAAAAACATAATGGATGTACATATTTATACACACACTGGACAAAATTATGAAGAATTGGTATTTGGAAGTGGAAATGCACAGGGGGATAGCAAGATGGGAAGAGTTGGTCCAGAGGTTCAAATTCATGTTTACATTTGAACATGAATCTACATAAATAGATGCAGTGTTATAGGATATTCAAACTAAGATCTTCTCAACAGAAGGGTCGATGGAGGTGGTACCGGTATGCAGTGTGCATAGAGCTAATATGATTGTCCATGAGTTATTGGATTGTTACAATGTTGCTAAGGAAGAACATGATGAAGAATAAACTGGGAACGTGCAAGTACCTGAGACAAAAGGAGAACCAACAATAGAAGGACCATAGCTTCAGTCTGCCGCATACACATGATCGATAACGATGCGGAAGGTAAACATTAGGACAACAAAGAATCCAAAGTTTGTGCAGATAGGAGATTATTGGAGTGATGAGACTGTCGAGAAGATTGGAAAATTGTTGCGAGAATATCAAGACCTATTCCCAACAACATTTTCATAAATGAAAGGGATAGTTGGAGACTTAGGTGAGATGAAGATTCCGCTGAAACCAGGTGCTAAGCCAATGTGACAACGACCTTACAAGTTAAATCTAAAGTACAAGGAAAAAGTGAAAGTTGAAATAGACAGGATGTTGGACGCCATAATCATTGAACTGATAGAAGAATCAGAGTGGATCAATCCAATGGTAGTGCAGGATAAGAAGACAGGAGGAATTAGGATCTATATGGATCTAAAGAAGTTGAGTGATACATGATTACATGACCCATTCCCAACACCATTCACATATGAGGTAGTCGAGAACGTAGGGGGGTAAGAGACTTACTATTTCACATATGGATTCTCGGAGTACCATCAGATAAAATTTGTGTAGGAGGATCGACACAAGACTACTTTCATGACAGAGTGGGGGAGTTATCAGTATACCATAATGCCTTTTGCACTGAAGAATTCCCATGCAATTTTTTCCAGAGTTGTGGTAACAATGTTCAAGGAATTTATCCATAAGTTCCTTGAAGTGTACTTGGATGATTGGACTGTGTTCAGTCTACTGAAAGATCACATAAAATCCCTCAAGCTAATGGTGGATAAGTGTAGACAATGTCATATTTGACTGAACTTGAAGAACTGTATTTTCTGCACCCCGTTTGGAATTTTATTGGGACATGTAGTCTGCAAGCAAGGATTACTAGTAGATCCATCCAAGATTGCAGTAATTCTAGAGTTAAAACCACCTACATCAGTCATATAATTGAGGGAAACTTGATCCATACATGTTATTATATGAATTTTATTAAGGGATATGCGCAGATCACAACACCGATGGAAAATTTGTTGAAGAAGGAAGTAAAGTTTCAATGGAACGAGGATTTTTAGAAGGGATTGGACACCTTAAAACATAAACTAGTAACTGCGTTGATTTTGATCTTTCCATATTGGAATAAAGAGTTATGTGTGCATGTAGATGCATTGTCCATAGTGTTGGGCACAATATTGTCTCAACGAGGAGGGAGACATATATCACTGAATTAATTTTGCAAGTAGAAAATTGTCCATAACCGAGAAGAATTATACTGCCATGGAACGAGAAAGATGGGCAATGGTCTATGCACCACAAAAGTTCATAAATTATTTATTGGGGTCTCACTTTAAGATGTATACAGACCATTATGTATTAAAATACTTAGTGAACAAGTCAGTGTTGGGGTTGATAATATGTCGATGGATACTATTGTTCCAGGAATACGACTTTGAGGTTGTAGTGAAACCATGGAAGTTGAATGCAAGACCATATCATATATCACACATACTATCAGGAGAAGATGCAGACAACTTAGATGACAACTTCTCAGATGCACAATTATTTGCAGTAAATATGGTGGATGATTACTTCTTAAACATCGTGTAGTTTCTAAGTACAGGTATGGCTCCCTGAGAGATGACAGTGGCGCAGAAGAAGCAACTAGTAGTGAAAGTGGAAGATTTTCAGTTGATTGTATGGAATTTATAGAAGTTGGGTGCAGATGGAATATCATGTTGTGTTCTCGAACACGAGAGACCGATAATACTTGAAGAAGCACATGATAGGATTGCAGGAAGACATTATGCAGGGAGAGAAACTACACAAAATATTTTGTGTGCGGGGATTTGGTGGCCTACACTTCACAAAGATGCAAGGGAATATTGTCAGTCATGTGATGTATGTCAAAGAGAGGGAAAAACATCCAGGAGGGATGAAATGCCTTTGAATCCACAAGTTATCTTGCAATAATTTGAGAAATGGGTCATAGACTTTGTAGGGCCAATCCAACCACAAGCAACAAGATCAGGGGCAAGATACATAATCATTGCGAGTGAGTACTTGACAAGATGGGTCGAAGAAACACCAGTTGCATACTGCACCACGGAGACTGTTGCGAGGTTTTTGTTTGAGAATCTAGTCACATGCTTTGGATGTCCACTCCTATTACTCAGTGATCAATGTACACACTTTATGAATAAGACAATTGCAACATTCACTAAGGAATTTCAAATTTATCATCATAAGAGTACCTCATATCATCCTCATGATAATGGAACAATGGAAGCTTTCAATAAAATTCTAGAGAATGATTTGACAAAAAATTGTAATGTAGGGAGAGATGATTGGGACTTGAGAGTTCCTGCAATGTTATGGGCTTACATGAATACAAGTAAAAAGTTGACAGGTCAGAAACCTTTCAGGTTGGTCTATGGTCAAGAAGCAATGATGCCAATGGAGTTTATTCTACCTAGCCTACACATTGCAGCGATCACTGATCTATCAGACTCTGGTGCAATAGAGGAGAGATTGGCACAGTTGCTACAGCTTGAAGAAGATCGATTTGTCGCCAGATTTTATTAGCAAGTTCAAAAGGAAAGAGAGAAGGCTTGGCATGATCGACACATTAAATAAAAAAAGTTTCAAGTGGGAGATTTGGAATTACTCTATCACAACAAGTTCAAGTAACATGCATGAAAGTTTAGAATGCATTGGTTAGGACCCTAAATGATCCATCATATAACAGAGACAAGTGTTTTGTAGTTGGAAACCCTGAATGGAGAAGTCCTTGGAGGAATGGTGAATGGAATTTGGTTGAACCTTAACAAACACGGCCAAAATTTTGCGCAATAATCAGGGTTGCACCAGAACACATGTATCATAGTAGCTGTACCATAGTAGGAAGGAAAAAAATGTAAGAAAACAAATAAAAGTAGAAAAAAGGAAGAAAATCAAATAAAAAGTAGATATAGAAAAATAAAAAGGATTATAGAGTACAAGGCATAGGCGATTGCACAGAAGGAATGGTTATCACACATCATAATATAACTACGTCAATTCAGAAAATAATGCACAAAAGAGAATATTGTGAAGCACATAGATGCAAAAGAAAGAATTGTTGCGTAGTTTGGCAATGACAAGACCATTAAAATAATTAAAGCATGGAAACGATAACTATGAAGCGAGAATGATAGGTCATAAAGGCATTGTATAATCTTAAATGGTTAAAGTCACTGAAAATCATGACAGATTTGGTAACAAAGATGCATTTATTTAACAAATCATCAACCACATTGGCTGATTGGACAAAGTATTTAAGGCATCAAGTGACATAAACAATTGGCAAGGTGAAACAAAAACAGTGGAAGGTCATTAAGCGTAAGTCATTGTTGCATGCAAGCGAGAGAAAATCAGAGCGAACCAAATCTAGTCCAAGTGCATAAGAGTCGAGCTACAACTACCAGAGAACATACATAGAGCCAATTAAGGAACCTATGACATAAGATGAATGGCCCCACCAAAGGTTGGAGCGCCATTTGCAGCAGTGTGAAAATAGGCAAAACGCCCAGTAAATACACCAGAGGTTGAGGAGATACCTGGGGCTTCAGCTTTGGCGTCACAGGAAAGATTCCATAGAGATTACCTTCCACCTAGGATGGATAATGTGCCACCAATCCATGTACCAAAAAATGGGAAATACCCGCTGCCGATATCACTAGTTTCATCTGGTGTAAGCATTGAAGGAGAGATGCTCGACAATGTTATTGGCCTTAAGTTCATGGATCATGACATTACTGACGAGAAAAAATTCCTGGATTTGGCCAGGGAAAAATATTTGTGCACTAGGAGTGTACCAGGCACAGGAGAAATCTTGTTGGAGAGAGAGGAGTGGGTGACAGGATTGGAGAAGGCATGCATACTAAACTTGTTGTAGATCTTGCATTTTGGGTACATCTTGGAGATTAATTCTTGTGTGAAGGTGTTCCTTAGTTGCGTCCATGGGGGGACATTGTGGCTTGATCCCCCATTGTCAATTGATATCACGTTGATTGCACGCATTACAGGACTTCCAAAATTCGGCGAGGATCCGACCATTTTGTTCAATAATACATGAGAGAGAGCCCTCTCAAAATCGATGAAGGAAAAGTTCTAGATAGTTAGGGGAAAAGGGGGACTAGATGTTAAAAACATCAATGACACCAATGTTTGGTTTGAAATGCAGGTACTTGCCTATAAGTTGTTGTGAAAATGTAGGAAGGAGGAAGTCCCAACTATAGTCATTGTAGCTATAGAATTTTTTTTCGAAGGGGTTCAAATGAACTGGGCCACCTTCTTGGTGAACCAATTCTTGCAGTATTGTATTGAGGCCCAGGAAAAGAACACATAATTTCACTATGCATGGCTGTTGATTTTTATTGCGTTGGTCGGGTGGCAGGAACTAGGTTACTATCAAAACATGCACATATCAGGCAGAGGCAATATGGCCGAGAGGTATGCCAACTTATGGCATACAACGATTAAGAGAAGACAATAGGATACTAATGCCACATCTTATGTATAATTGGAAACTATCATGCATCTAGTTGCACATACACCGCGCATATCAGCAGAGACAATGGAAACATATAAAGATATTGTGCATTTTAAAGTAGGCATGCACCACATGTATGTGCATGAAAATAAGGACCCAATGCGCTAGTGGTTTCCAACCAGTTATAGGTTGATAACAGAGGATGTATGTTTGATAGTGAATGAATGGGAAGAGGACTGGAAAATCCTAGTAGAGAAAATGGGGAAAACATAAGAGGAAGAAAAAAAGGATAAGAGTGATGAGGAACTAGATGACGAGCAGGGGAATGAGCAAAGCAATGGTGCGGGAGATATGTCTAGCCCATCTCCACATCAGAATCTCAGTAGACATGAGTCAAACAAAAGGACAAGGGGAAAGAACTAGTAGGAGGGGTGCACAAGAAGACTAAAGCGCATAAGGAACCCCCTTGTATACTTTAACTAATGATGATATGGACCACATAGGATACCAGGTACGGGATGTCATGGAGAAAATCATGGAAGAAGCCACTAGGTAGCAAGAAGAGAAACAAGAGAGAGTGCAGGATTAGTTGATAGCACTCTAGTAGCTCTTAGTAGTAGCTAGCCTAGCAAAAGAGAGAAAAACCGAGGGAGGATTGTCCATTATTCTAGGGAAGGAAGAAGAGAGTGTGCATCCAGTCTTGACCTAATTAGCATTCGAGTATAGAACACTTCAGATTGAGATGGACGCACTCGAATTTCCAACGTTTGAGTTAAAAGAACAAATGAACATGTTAGGACACCTGAGCATAATGGTATCAAGGATGTCGATACAAATATTACAAGACTTACAAATGGGATTGTTGCAAGAGATTAAGAGCATAGGTGAGGAAGCACAGTAGGAGCTGATGAAAATGATGGACGAAAGAGATCGGCTACAACAATAGTACGACATTACGCTCCAGCAAAATAAGTAAGTCGAAGTTCGAGTGGAAGAGGTAATGAAAGATGAGAATGAGGTCGGGGAAAGGGTAAGGAAAGCCCTCAAGGAGAAGGACAAAGTTGAAAATATAATGCAAAAAACACAAGCAGTTGTCCAGAAATTATACAAGGCTATTCTGGAAGTCCCCATAGTAGTAGAAGCTACTATGGAGGAACAAGTATTGAATATCAGTGAAGTTATCAAGGGATTCCAATCACAAATAAAATATCTACAATTGTGCAATGTGTTGGGCACACCGCTAGAAGTCAGAGAAGGCAGGGAGAGAATGGTGATGACAACAGTCACTAACATTAAGAAGATAGAAGAAGAGTGTGCCAAACTATGTGAGGAGAGTGCATAGATTTGGACAGACTTAGTAGAAGATCTTGAAATGAAGGCAATAGAGGCTAATTTAAGAGAAGCATAGGAAAAGACACAATAAGCTTCAGAGAGGAGTACTACACTTCCACCAGCGGAACGTATGAAAACAATTTTGGCACAGAGGCAGTCATACCTGGAATTAGAAAAACTGAGGGATGATCAGAAGATCCTGCAATAGAGCTTGGGACCAATGTAGGAAGAAGGAGTAAGGGTGATCAGTGAACTGGCCATTGGGGAAGGCAAGGTCAAGCAAGAAACCTATGAAGCAGAAGAGAAACTTGCAACCTTGACTGTGTAGGGGGACAAAGAGATCGCAGAAACAAATGATACTTAGGGAAGTGGAGGTAGCTAAGGCAGCCTCCCAAAATTCTGTTGTGGCATGGAGGAGCAGGAAATAGGCCTGAGTGACTCGGGACAAGCCACAGGTGAGTGTTGGGGGCCTGTTGGACAGGCAATTTTTTGATACAATTTTGGTAAAATCTTAAGTATAGAAAAAGTGCGCAGCAAAGGTGTGCAGGAGAAGGAGGAATACTAGGGAGCGTGTATCTAAGCCACATCTAGGAGGATAGTAAGCAGTGGAAGCGCATCCAGAAGTACAATGCATAATAAGCAGAAGCAAAATAGAGAATAAATAAGAGAAGAAAGTTGGAGAAGAAAGAATACGAAAAGGAAGGATGACATCTCGACATGCTAAATATGGAAGGACGTGAAAAAGCAGGTGGAAAAGCAGTCAAAGTGAAAAAGTAGCATGCAGGCGGAAAAACAGGTGAAAGCAGTTGAACAACCAATTAATTTAAGTTGTCATGCATTGTAATAGGGTTTTGAGGGGAACCAAATAGGGTTTTAAGCCATGGATTGTATGTATAAATATTTAATGGGTTGGGACAATAGTGGTTCATGAGTGTTGGGTTCCTTTGTGTGGTTATTCTCAGGAAGTATTGTGGAGTTTAGTCCAAACTGTTGAGAACGCCTGTCAGTAAGAAGGTTGATAGGATAGGCTAGGAAGGGAGAGAACCTGTGTCTGAATGTAAGAGATTATGTAGAGAAAGAGAGAGGGAGAGAGGCTTGCACTGCAAAGTGACTAGGCTAGGAGAGAAGAAAGATACCCAAGACATATCTTTGTAAGCATAGTGCGCAAGACAAAATGCATTAACAAACTCAACATAAAGAAGCCAGTTGTTGTGGACATAGCCCAGAGTTGGGTGAACCGCGTTAAATATTGTGTTGCATGTCTGTTATATGATTGTTCATGGATTTTTTTTTATGTTGATTAGATTAGATCTGTGGTATGCATAATCATTGCGCAATAATCATGATTGTTACAAGTAACGGGTTATGTGGTAAACTAAAATCTAATGATCATATGAATCTGAAATCATTAAGTAGTTAATAAAGAACGAGGATAGAATTTTGTGCACATAACTAATAAGGAAGAATGAACAGAATGGCCACCTCCCATTCCCTCACTACTACAGAAACTTGGTTCTTGCAGTCCCAATAGATACCTCGGGTGAGACTTCATTTGTGCAAGAAGGTGATGCTGAAAGGGCCGATGTCTGGTGGGTTTTGTTGGTCATGGATAACTCGAACCTAGGGTCTTACAAATCGCGTGCAGCGCCAATAATACATGCATGTAAATGTGAGTGTCGAAGTCCACATTCATGTTCTATTATTTAGTTGATATATATAACTTTGATAATATAAGTTTCAACATAGTCCTCGTCATGGGCAGAAGTCCCTATGGCATTTGAGCTCTAGGAAACGACGGGTCAAAGGAGTCCAGATTTATGGTTTTTTTACTCCTTATCCAGTGATTTCAGTGGTATCAAAAATTTGAGGAGAGTGAGCCCCAAATGGAGCAGTCCATTCATCAAATCATCTCTGAGGCTGGACCTATTTTTCCCCCTCTTTTAACTCCTCTTCGAGTAAGCGACTCTCTGGCCTCGATGGGTTTTGTTGATACTCTATTGGTACACTCAAGGTTATCTGATTGGGTTGAAACCAATATGGGGGATGTCGAAGCAATTGGAGTTGGAGTGGGAGAAGGCTTTCCTAGGGCAGAAGAAAACCTCTCTGGTTCACATAATTAATATAGTTCATGTTGTAGAAAGAATAGGTGTGTGAAGACCAGAGGGAAATCGGCCAGGTTAGTATTGGGGGAAAATATCACAATGCCCCGAGTGGTGTTATAGCCACTATGGATAAGGTGGGGAATGCACGGGGCCGTCGATTTAGTATAAAAACCCTAAAGGAGTGGCTTGCTACCCATTGGTCAAATTCCTTAGGCCAATTTCCCTCTATTCAATTATTAGCTCGGGGATGGTTTATTTTCAAATTTGGAAAAGCAAAGAAGGAATATTGGGCTTTAAAATAGACATGGAGCATTGATTCAACCCCCATCTTACTCAAAAAATGGTTTCCCTTATTTGATGCAGGAAAGGAAAGATTGGATGTTATTCTCATTTGAGTGCGCTTCCCAGGTCTCCCTGTGAAGTTCTGGACTAGAGATATTTTCATGGAGTTTGGGAATGCCCTAGGTACATTCCTTGATGTAGATATTTCCTTTCTTGAATAAGAGGAACTTATAGTTTCTCACATTCGAGGTTCTTTAAATTTAAAGGAAGGTCTGGCGAAGGATCTGGAGCTAGTTTTGGGAGACAACCTTTATGCAAAGGTTGGACTACAAGGGTGTTCCCTTTAAATGTCGTCGGTGCCATCAACATGGTCATGTTGCCAACCAATGTCACTTACCTTTCAAATCACAACATGAAGGATTCAGATCTCATTTAATTAGAAAAATATCAGTGTCCCCGGTCATGGGGGTGTTGAGGGGGCTCATTGGATTGTAGTATCAGGAGGTGTCTATGAGTTCGAAGTACATAGGAGCTATTGATTTAGGAGAAACAGGGGGGAAATTCCAAGCTATCACCAAACCTTGTGCACGATACAGATTGAGATTCCAGGATGTCTCTTATGGACTGCTCTTTGGCCATAGTTCAAAGACAGGGAATTTTTTTTTTTGACAATAGCGGTTAGAAGATTTATATTATCGATGGCAAAAGCCACATATCTATTACAGAGGGCAGGGCTGCACAGAGCCTCTGCCTACAAAACTTGTTTACAACTTCAAAGAAAACCAGGGTTACAAACAGACTGTAAATTCTGGTATGTCATGACTTCAGATAGAAATAAAACCTGAGCTAACATTATTTATAGCTCTAGCTTCTATACAAAACGCTAGATTGCCTGGAGTCGCTTCAGAACTGACTGTAACTGAGCTGGGAGGAGCTACTTCTCCGAACTTTCGCCCCACTCAAGATTCATCTTGGACAATTTGTCTTCCAGCTCTCCAATGCGGTCTGCGAATCTCTCTTGGGGGTTTTGCAATTCTTGCTGGAGCTTATCCAGCTCCTCAGCAAACCCGATTTTCACAAAGGAGAGGTCCTGCTCCAATTGTTCCATGCGCCGTCCAGCTTCTGAGTCGAGGTTCTCTATGAAATCGAGCTGAAACTGTAGCATATTCTTCAATTTCTCCAGTTTGTCGTCCAGCTGCTTGAGGCGTTCTTCTACCGTGGGGGGACGACTTGAACTTGCTGCCATTCTTCCTGCTTCTGAGACACTTCTTCTGCCCTGGTCTTGCTTACCCTGAGACTGCGTGAGCTTGGGATGAATGAGAGTTGGGGGTGAGTTCATAAATAAGCATGAGTGGGCTCCTGCAATTATGGTTTCTGCTGTACAGCCTCCGATGGGAATGGGCACGGGATCAGCTGAATCTCTTGGGAGAAGGGAGAGGCGATTGAAATCCTGCTGAGGGATTCCCTTAATCGTGCGAGTCTGCAAGAAATCGGGCGCGATCTCTTCCTGTCCTGTCCGTGCGTTCTGGGCTGCGTGGGGGCTTTGCATGTGAAGGTCACGGGAGGTCCACTTTGGATAGGATACCATTGGCCAGAGTGTTTCCCTTTGCCAACTCAACTCCTCGGTTGGCTTCAATGTCTGCTTCCTTGTTGAGCGCGCGGAGAACATGGTAGATCTGGAACGAGCGAAGTCCCCGGAGGAGCAGTCGAATTCTTTCGATGAGATTATTGAGCTTTGCATTTGTGGTGTGTTTTGGGAGCACAATGGCTTGGATCAATAATCTTGAGTCCCCAATTATTACTAAATCCCGAATGCCAATGGAGTGGGCGTGGCACAACCCTTGCCAGAGCGCCAATGCCTCGGCGAGGTTGTTGGAGGCTATACCCAGGCCTAATGCATATCTCATTAAAATTTCTGCGGAAGGCTTTTCGATAATACCCCCTCCCCCAGCTTGGCCTGGATTGCCTTTTGAGGCCCCGTTGAAGGAGAGGATGCAGGTCTTCTGTTCTTTTTTCCAATTGATAAATTCGGATGCTCCTGTTCTCAGTTCCCATTGTGTCTGGAGGGTAGAAGGCGCTCTTCCCCCAAGTGCCTTTTGTATCTGGAATTGTGTGTACCAGAGCTCTTCCCTCTCATCCATCGTTCTGCTGTGAGTTAGTGGGGTTTGGGTATTAGCCCAATCTCGAAACAGAGCTCTAATCCCTGCAGCCACTTGTGGTTCTTTTTTATCTTTTTCTCGGAAGATTCTGCTGTTTCTCTCCAGCCAGAGTCCCCAGAGGATGAACCTGGGAAGAGCTTGCCAGAGTCTCGTAGCTTCACTTTGCTTTGGTTGAGAAAACGGGGAGAGGGTAGGCTAATCAATGAGAAGGGCATGGATGTCTTGGGGTGGGGTGATCTGCAGGCCCACTGTCAGTGTCCAGACTTCTTTGGAGAAGGGGCAAGTGAGGAGAAGATGGATAGAGGTGAGATCGGAAGA
>CBVK0100547557.1:0-15086 GCA_900067695.1 Picea abies
TATATATATATTAAAAACTAAGGAAAAATAATAAACTTCAAAACTAAAAGAAAATAAAAAAGAAATATCATCTTAATAAGATTTTAAAAATGAGTACTAATAGTAAATAAATTATAAATATATAAAAATAATAAATTATATATAGATTCACTATGGAATTGGAAGCGGATAATACTATTATTTTTTTGGAAGTTCTCATTTCAATGGCTCATCAAGTGTATGAGCCAAGAAAAAAACACTTAACTAGTTGTTTCTGAAATATCTGTCACAAATATTGGTAGGTTAGGATGTTTCTGAAATATATGTCACAAATATTGGTAGGTTAAGAAGGAAACCTCAAGGTCGTGCTACCTTATCTTCAAAGCATGTTCAAGGTACATTGGAGAAGATTGCTAGAATCCTGAAGATATGAGGAGAATCCTTATCCTCATATCTCACCTTATCTTCTTTTTGTTTTATTTTTTTTATGTTTATTTTTTTTTATTTTTTATTTTTTTATTTTTTCTTATCTCTTTGTTTTTTTTTTTTGTTTTTTTCTTTTCCCTTTGTTTTTGTTTTTGTTGTTAGGTACATTGGAGAAGATTGCTAGAATCTTGAAGATATGCGGAGAATCCTTCTCCTCATATCTTACCTTTTTTTTTTGTTTTATTTATTTATTTTTTTCTCTTTTCTTATCCCTTTGTTTTTTGTTTTTGTTTTTTCTTATCCCTTTGTTTTTGTTATTGTTCTTTATTATTATTATTATTATTTTTTTTTTTTAACTCTTTTCTTTTTTGAGTTTTATTTCTTTTCCTATAATAAATTTGTGATAATTTAAGTTTTTTCTTTCTCTAGGGTTTAGTTTTTATTATTAATTAACCAGATTTATTGATGATTTATGCATCTACATTTTCTTTATTGATTTGATTAGATTTAATGATGTAGTGTGTATAGCAAGTCCGAAACTAAACACAATGAAATCCAAGGTTGGAGTCCACAGAAGATTCAAATCCGAGGGTGCACAGATCTAGATTGAAGGGCCTCACAGTCTCGTCAATGCCCAGAGAAGGATCCCTAACAACATCGAATGATTCCCCACAAGCTCGGTAGCGATGTTAATATTGAAACCACAGCAATAATTGTTCACTGGAATATGGAGAGCTGCTAGAGATGTCGCTAGTTTACCGGATCGATCACCATAACACCTGATCTCCTTTTTAATTTCCTCATACACAGAATCCCATCCGACAACGTCTACTGGAATCCACGTGCCCTCATCTTCTGATACAGCTGCAGTGAGACTGGAGAGCCTGGAATTGAGCGGCCTGACCATCGTTTCTCCCAAGTACGTGAGACCCCTCGAAGAAAGGCCTGTCGAGTAGGTTCTCAACTTGAAAGGAGAAGTGTTATCGAGCAAAAGAAGAAGAGTAGATTTGTGGATGAGAAGAATAGATGGGAACGCTCGAGCATGATGAGATTTATTTTGTAGCTGATACGAAGGAAAATTGAGAGTCAAATCAGAGCCGAAGTGTCTGCCAAGACAAAAGCATTGTATTTCAGGTTCAGTTCTAACCGATCTCACTCAGAGGTATAGTTTTAATAATAAGCGTTGTCACTCAGATCCATGAGCATTCAAGGACAGGTGGTTGTCTACAGTACTCTCATGATGCACATCAAGACCATAAGTGCATATAAGTAAAAATCCTTAATCAAGGTTTTCTAATTGCAAACATCAATGTTAGTCTAAAATAAAATTTTGGTTTCGAGTTTCTCACACTTACAACAATAATGGCTTAGTGTGACAAAGTGTTATCAATTTATGAGTTTACATGTATCAAAGTTTAAATAATTGAATTTTGCATAACTTGGAAAGTGGGAAGTTATTTTCATCATGAAAGTGAAGAGTATCTTGGTTCAAATTAGAAAATTCATCTTTTTGCAAAATAAAAAAAATATTTTGTAAAGATAAATAAAAAATAAAAAAATGACTTCAAATAGTAATAGTCTTACACAACCACAAATCTTTATTCTCACACTAAATAATTAGAAAGTATGGGCAATCTAAATGAAGACATTATTGACTTCTACAAATAATCAAAAGAATAATCTCATAGATAACAATAACAAGGATGCAAAAACACTCTATCTCATCCAAAATGGTATGGATGAAAGTATATTCCCCAAGATCTTTGTATAAAAATGATGAAAGATAGATTGAGACATCTTAGAGACCAACTCTCAAGGTAATACAAAGTTAAAGACACTAAATGAATTTCGAGAAGATACCAACTATCAAGGTATTAAAAAGTTAAAGATGTTGCAGACATTAAGAATGAATTTTGAGAATTTGAAGAAGAATGAATCATTAGACTAATACATGACCCAAGTCATGAACATTGTAAATCAATTAAAGGTGAATGGTGAAGGACTTCTACATCAAAACGTGGTAGAGAATGTTCTTATAACCTTGCCCAAGAAGTTTGATGTAGTGATCGTAGCCATTGAAGAGTCTAAGGACTTGAAACAACTATTAGTAGATGAGTTGTTGACATCTTTGCTATTCCATGAATCCACAATGAATATATATGTTGATTTTTTTGAGAGGGATTTCAAGTCTCAGTTTTCTATCTCAAGAGGAAAATTTAGATCAAGATAAAGAAGCAGGGGCAGAAGCAACAAAAGCAGTGGCTAAAGAGATGGTAAAGAACATCTAGAACAAGAAGGAGACGAGGTAAAAAACTTCATATCTCAAGAGGGAGTAGGAGAAAAATCTCACAGCAAAATCAGAGGTATGGCAAGTCCATGGTCAAGTTTTTTGATTGTAATAAGCTAGGTCATTATGAAAATGAATGTAGGAAGAAGAAGACTAATCTTAGTAAACATAAGGAAAATTATTCTAAAACCTATGAGAACTACGAAGGCTCTTTATTCCTTACTTGTAATGTTTCCCAATAGATTTCTAATGACATTTGGCTTATAGATAGTGGGTGTAGAAATCCACATGTGTATTATGCCCCAAGTTTTAAACATATCTTATTAGTTTCGACCAACTTACCCAAAAAGGGTATGATGTAATTTTTGAGGGAGATGATTTTTTGATATATGAAAAAAATCCTAGTAAGATGTTAATTGCTAGGGTGAATATGAAAAAAACTAGAATGTATCATCTTGTCATGAATTATGGTAGACAAGATGCTTCATTTTCCCAAAAGAAAACATGTTTGGATGATTTTTGGTTGTGGCATTTCAAATTCGGTCATCTACATTTTGGTGGCCTAAATTTATTGTAGCAAAGAAGGATGGTTAAAGGTTTGTCACCCATTCAAGAGCCAACCAGTTCATGTGAGAGATGCATTCTGGAAAATCAACAATGTACAGTTTCCCTAAAGGTGCATCTTATAGAGCAAAGGCACCCTTGAAGCTGGTTGTGTGGCCCTATGCAGAACTAGTCACCAAGAGGAAGTTACTACTTCCTAACCTTCATAGATGATTACAACAAAAAAACTTGGGTGTACTTTCTTGCAAAGAAATATGAAAATTTTGGCAAGTTAGAATACAAGGCATTGGTGGAGAAGCAAAGTGGTCATCAAATTAAAGTGTTAAGGTGAGACATGGGTGGTGAATATGATTCAAATGATTTTCATGATTTATGAGAGAAACATGGAATCAAAAAGAAATTTACAACAAGGTATACACCTAAAAAAATGGTGTCGCTGAAAGGAAAAATATAACCATTATAAATATGTCTAGAAGCATGTTGAAGGAAAAACATTTGTGAAATAAATTTTGGGCAGAAGAAATAGCTTTCTTTGTTTATGTTTTTAACAGATCTCCCACTAAAAGTATGAAGAACAAAATCCCAAAAGAAACATGGAAAGGTATGAGCTACAGTGTATAACATCTTAGAATATTTGGTTGTGTGGCATACACTCATGTACCTAAAGAGTTGAGGAGGAAGTTAGATGATATAAATGAAAAATGCATCTTTCTTGGGCACGCTAATCCATCCAAGGAACATAAAATGTATAATCATGTTACAAAGAAGGTGATAATCACGTGATAACCAATAGGGACATTGAATTCAAAGAGGATGAAGCGTGGGATGGAGGCATATACAAGACTATATCTATTGGAGTAGTACCTTAAGTAGGAGATAAGAAAAGGAGCAAATCACACATGGTGGAAAATGAGGTTTGCAAACCCAATCACCAAGGCACCTCAACAAGGAGTCCAAGAATTGTTTTTCAAGGTGATTCATCTAGCCCAACATACGAGTCTATTTCTATTTATCAATCAAGTATTGAATCTAAACCTACAATTACTTCCCTAAAATATAAAAATACTAGAAGTTTGATAGAAATATATAAAGATATAAATGTGCATTCAAATTTTGAATTGTTTATTTTTCCACCCACATGTTTTGAAGAAGAAATTAAAGAATAAAATTGGGTACAAAAGAAATGGATAAATAAATGGATTCCATAGAGAAGAATGATACATGAGATGTAGTAGAAATACCAGAAGGTGAAGATTGCATTGGTGTAAAATGGGTTTACAAAACCAAGTTGAATGAGAAAGGAGAGGTTGAAAAGTACAAGGCTAGATTGGTAGCAAAAGGGTTTGCACAACAACCTGGAGTTGATTATTATGATACCTTTGCGCCAGTTGCAAGGATAGATATAGTAAAAGTTGTCTTATCCATAGCATCCCAAAACATATGGAAAGCTTATGAAATGGATGTAAATTCTACATTCTTAACTGGAATTTTAGAAGAAGAAGTTTATGTGTAGCAGCCACCAGAGTACGAGATAAAAATATAGGAACATAAGGTATATAAGTTGAAGAAGGCTCTCTATGGGATTAAGTAATCTCCAAGATCTTGGTAAAACAAGATAGACTCTTATTTGATCAGCCATGGATTTAACATAAGAAGTAGTGAACCCACTCTATATACAAAGGTAAATCAACAAGGGAAAATTCTAATTCTTTGTCTATATGTTGATGACATCATTTTCATTGAAAACACGATGAATTACTTCCTTGACATAGAGGTAAATCAATCAAATTATGGAATATTTATATGTCAAACAAAATATGCATTGGATGTGCCAAAAATATTTAGAATGATGAATTACAAGGTAGCACCCACACCGGTAGCAACATGAAGAAAAAATAGAAAAGGAGATAAAGGTGAAAATGTAGATTAGGTACATTATTCAAGAGATTAGTTTGTAGTCTCTTCTACCTCATTGCCACTAGATTAAACATTGTCTTTGCAGTTATGTTTATGGAGACACCTAAAGAAATGTATTGCCAAGTTGGAAAAAGGATTTTGGGATACATTGTAGGAACAACAATATATAGTATTTTATACTCAAACAATGAGACTGATTGTTTGATTAACTATACCAATAGTGACATTGCAGGTATCTTAGATGATAGAAAGTGTAATTCAGGGTATGCCTTTCATCTTGGTTCAGATTTGATTTCATGGGAACCCAAGAATTGTCCTATTGTCATGATCTCATCAATAGAAGATAAATATATCTTGTCAAGTAGTTTGGTTACAATTAGTGTTTGATGAACTTCAACGAGGATAGGAAGTACCAAATCCAGTTTATTGTGACAACAATTCAACCATAGCTATATCCAAGAATCATGTGTTTCACCAAAAAAGAAACATATGGATAATATATATCACTTCATTAAAAATCTTGTAAAAAAATGATGATATATATTTAAAATTTTATAATTCAAAAAACTGATTGATTGATATATTTACAAAGATACTAGGAAGTGATGTTTTTGAATTTCATATACATAATTAAGGGGGAGTGTTGAAATATGCTAATTACTCCTTTTAATAAATATTTTTGTTAAGGTTATCTCTAAATTATATATATATAATTAGTTTGAGATTCAACAAAATTAGATATGATTGGGATCGATCATCTAATTGGTTGAGCTATAGCTCATCTAGTGTGTCTGTATTTTGAGCTATAGCTAATCGTGTGTGTATTTTGGTGTAAGTTTATGCAGTTTTCCCCCTCTTTCACCAAAGAGAAGGCGGAGTAGGAGGAGGTTGAATGAGAAACTTTGTATAATGCGCTCTGTTTTCCCAACTATAACCAACGTATGCAAATCAGAACTTCTGAACCAATTGTATTATTTATACAAAGACCTGTAAAGTCATGTGAAAGTCCTTCTTTGCATTTCCTTCGGTTCTTTCATTTTATATGTAGATGTACAGGACTTTAATACGGAGTGACACAATTGAGTATACCAAACATCGATTGCACCAAATCCATTTTTTGAAACACGAGCTCAAACCCGAGACTGACTCGACTACACATCTTAGAGCCTATCAATGATAATTTCAAACAAATTATCGAGGTGATCTCTTATAAAATACAAACAAGTATTAATCTCTAAGGATAAAAACACGTGAGCTGCAAAATATTGAGTAGACTCTTTTTGTCAACTGTAATTTTTATGCTATGCCAAGTTGTTTTTTTATTTTTTAAATGATTATATACATGGACAAAGTGTTCAAAATATGAGAATATTCAAGCACCATGCACTTTTTTAAATCATATTTGTATAGAGATGGGCCTATTTTTGAACAAGAAGGTTGAAGTTTCTTCCTCACGATTGCCTCATGAATTGCATAGTACCAACAATTAATCTTTTTATGATGCTATATTATGATTTCACCCTTTGAAAATATTCCCTAGAGCATTTTCTTTGTATAAGCATAATAAAAATACGCTATAATTAATTTATTCATTCCCGAGTAACTAATTGTCCTTGATATTTCTGGACTAAACTAGATTGAGGTCAATAGTTGATCTTGTACATAGTCTATTTCCTTATAGTTACCATAATGAAACTAGTTTCAACTTTTCTTAACTTAGAATTATATATGTAAAGAGGAGAAAAAACTGAATGCATACATGGTGTACATTTTCCCTTCTTCCTCTAGTGCCTGTGTTGTGAAATTAGATATCACTAGGCATTGTATATCAATTTTCAAAATAACAAAGCTCAACGGTTCTCTGTATATAGTTGGTTGATTAATGTTTTAAGTGAAATTCGATGCTAAGATAACAAGCAGACGGGATCTGAACATTTATAATCATTTGACTATACTATTTTCCATGATTAGAACTTTATAATCATTTGGATGTGACATCCACCAAGTTATCATCAGTTGTTTTAGCGATTTTGAAAAACAAACTCACTGTTAGAAGGTTTTCCATCTTGCATTATGAACTCTGTATTAGACCGTTTTTTGGCTACTCAAGTTTCTCAGTGATTCATAATTTGTTTGTTTCAGGTTTTTTTCTAGATAGACAAAGATAAAAACAAAATTAGACCTGAGGATATCGAGCTCGCTTTACCCTAGACCGTTGCTGTCACAACGTTAATTAGAACAATTTCGTACTTTCATGCTCGCTCTGCTCAATATTCCTTTGCAGAATAATGCATCTATGACAGTTTCATTTCTTCATGTAGCTCAGAGACGAGCCAACTCTTGTAGATAAACTTATTTGTTTTGCTACTTTTGGAAACATTCTATGGACCCACGGTTTTTCTTTAGGTTTTGTTGTTCCTTGTTCCATGCAGTGGTTCCATAAAATAATCATAACAAGAACTTTTCCATTGCAATATATAATGAAAAGAATTCTGATACTACTCAATTTCAGAGTGTCAATTCACTTATCATGCCGGATGAATCATGATACAGGGAGCATCTTACTTATTTGGATGAGTCATGGTACCGGTGGCATATTACTTGTTTAGGGTTTCCCAGCTGCATTTATTCGTCTCTTATGATGAAAGGTCAATTTTATTATTATTATTATGCCACAAGATAGTGATACACTATTGAAATCAAAATATGATTCCACTTAGTAACATTTAGTATGTTGAATTATTGTTTCTTTCGCTCCTTGAATATTTATTATATTCCATCAATACTTATTATTTAAAAACTTAATCAAGGGGAATCAAAGTGTTTGGTCATATTGATGATCAAATACAGTAAAATTATGATTTATTATATTTCATCAATGTAGCCAAATTATTTAAAAACCTAATCAAGGGGAATCAAAGTGTTTCGTCATATTGATGATCAAATACAGTAAAATTATCCAAAATATTAATGATAATGTTATGAAGATTGTAGAAATTACAACAAAAACTTAATGACAATGTTATGAAAATCGTAGAAATTATAGCAAAAATTTGTTTCCCAATTCCATAACTTTAAGTAATATTAATGTTGTTGATATTGTGAGAGGTTATTGTTGGTCTATTTAGATTTTATTTGGGTTTAATAGGGAGAATTTGAATCCTTTGAGTTATTATTAAATTTATTTAAAAAATAATAATATTAATATTTTTTCTTAGATCATTTTAAAAATGAGGGTGAGGGTGAAAGGGATTATTGGGTAAAACATTTTACAATGAGGGTGAGGGTAGTTGGAAATATTGGGTAAAACATTTTACAATGAGGATGAGGGTAGTTGGAAATATTGGGTAAAACATATTATGTTTTTCCCTATAGTCCCCACACCTCCACCTTCATATGTTTTACCCAATACTCACCCCACAACATCCCATCCTGGTAACATAATTTGTTTTACCCAAAATCCCCCGCACCCACAACCACCTCCATCGTCATAACATAATCATTTTTATTCAATTTTTCTCCACCGTCGTAACACAATATGTTTTACTCAATATTTTTCTTCAACCCTACCTTCATATGCCCCCACCCTCATATATGAAAGTGAAGGTGAATTAAATATTCCATACATGAAAAAAATTATAGTGAAAATAGAATAAAGATAAATATTGGATAAAACATATTTTGTTTCACCTAATATTTACCCACACACCCACCCTCATATATCTTATATGAAAGTGAGGTGACTTGAATATTTTATACATTACAAAAGAAACCAGAATTCAAGTAAATAGAACTCAACTCCCTCAACACCATGGTTGACGACACCTTTAGTGGCCATCCTTACTTGATAATCCAAGAAGAATCCCTAGGTTGTGGAAAGTCTATCATAGGAAAGTGAAGGATCCTTGATACATCAATTATTTACTCTAAAAATATAAAGCTATGTTTTATTGATCAACCTACTCTGTTAAATCTTGTGTTTTTAATTCCAAAAATATTTTCAGTGTGTTGTATGAGAAATATAATCAATAGTAATCCTATTGTGAATATTATTGAGGTTATTGGTTATTAGGTAGAGTTCTAGTCTCTACCAGAAATAAGTTTATTCCAAACTTTTAGGAGGTTGTTGAATAGAGTAGATGTTTGTTTTTTTTTAAAAGGAGATCATTGATCTGTTTGCAGTGGATTGATTTGTCCATCAGAACTTTGAAAGATCCGTCCACTGCGTGATAGAGCCGTGGGAACTTGTCGAGTGATGAAATCCATGAGTACTGGAGGTGAACTCGCATGTCTGAGACGAGAATCTAAGGAGTTGGTTGTTGAGCACTATGCAAGGAGGAACGTTACTGGAGGGCTACATAATGGAAGGAGGCAAGCGAAAGATTAGAAGGCGATGGTGAGAATGATAATAAGAGGGATGCTCTACTATATATTTAGAGGTAAAGACTTCCAATTCGACCAATGCACTGAAGAAGAGCTCATGAAGAGAAGGAGTGCTCATGAAGAGAAGGGTTTTACAAACCCTAGCTTGTAGATTTATTCATTTGAAACAATGGAATTACTAGAGCCGAGTTCAATTCCACACGAATGCCATTGAATTAGAGGTATCATGACTCAAATCCTTTCCATTCGCAGCACCAGAGATAACTATAACTGCCCCAAAGTAAAGAGGATTTATCTTTGTTGATTTCTCGGTCAAGGAGGGTACAAGCGATTATTTGCAGAGAGCGAAAGGAAGAATCCTAATTGAAAATGGAGGCATCTGCAAAGAAGATAAATATTTAAGAGAAAGGTGTGGTGGATATAACAGTGGAATATACATGGAAAATATTGGAACCCTTCACCCAAGATCAATTGTTGGATATTTCTGTAGGAGGCAGTGACAAAGCACCTGGACATATTAGAGAAGGTGCACTCCATCTCGGACAAGGATCCCGCGCAGAGAAATATCTTCGTCCATGGCCTCAGCTAGAACATAAATACAGAGTCCCTCAAGGCCCTCTTTTACCATTTCGGGGAACTGGAGGAAGGCGTGGTTATTATGGACATCCATCGTCAAGTTGAGGAGCAGAAATGGCGTAGGAAACCAACATGAAGTTGAATATCGATCATGAGTTTGATTCCTCGCTAGGAGATGCGAAGATGGATCCCCACAAGACAACAACTGAGAGTCATCAAATTTATCTACAATTGCGGAAACTAAACTCCCAAGCGCAACCTGATACAGGTCATTGCTGCATAGCTCTATTGGCATGGGACCGTGGTTGGAATCAATGTGTTATACTGATTAAAAAATCATAAATCTCAAGTTGCTAGGATGAAAAGAGTGCCATGGTTCCTGAGTGTATTCACACAATGTTATTGTCGGTGATCTGACCATCAATTGGTGTTTGATTATGGAAGTTTGATGGCGAGGCCGACAGATTGAAGAATTCATATGTGAGGCTGACACTAGATTATGATGTCTTAGAAGTAGCTATGAACCATGTGAGAGTCTTGGTCCTGAAAAGAGGAGCGATGAAAATCATGGTGATTGGTGAGAAGCCCAAGGATGTGAAGGGAGAATCTACAATCAGGCTAAACAGTTTTTTTTATTGCATTTTGATTTGTTTTGTTAAACAAGTTGATAGAATGTTTAGAGATGGCAAGGAAACTCAGATGCTAATTCAGAATCCATAACTGATGTGATTGTGAAAATCCTTGACCATGACAAATTTACTTATATCTTTTAAATTTGTTTGGAGTTGTGATGAGAAACAAGTTGAATTTGATGAGTTCAATGTGTGATACATGTGAAAGCATGGAAACTCCAAAGAAGTTGGAAACTCCAAAGAAGTGTGAGTAAATGTCTTGGAATTAGAAGCATCTACATTGAGCATAACTAACTCAATATGAATGTAGTGGTTTTGTTAGTATTAGCTACTCTAACAAATAGCACGTGAATCCAAAAGGTCAAAGATGTGAACAACTACAAAGAGAGAAGATGATTTTATGTCTTGCTTGACAAGTTTTTGTGATGTAAAATTATTCTTTACCATGTTTTGTAAAGGGAAGTTATTGGAATGATAAACAGGAAGAACAAATATGTACTTTTGGAACAATAGAGAGATTAGTCCAAGGTAATTTGGTAAAAAAAACAGAAGTGTGGAAGCAACATTTAAGTGAAATGATTTTGGATAAACATGGTAAATTGTGTGAATGATGAATAAAACAGACTCATTACCCTATGTTAATGTGAGTCACACATTGTTTTATAGCAAGTCTATCATGTAATGTTTATTAAATTGATGTATTGGTCCTAAAAATGTTTTATTATGTACTTGATATCTACATATGTTGGAGTTTATAATGTATGTACATATGTTTATGTCACATGTAAAGGGAATATCATTGTAATATGTTGCTAGGGATGCATACCCTTGTGTCCCATATCCCTATTGATTTGTAATGAAAAACCTATATTATAGAGTTTTATAACACCTAGAGTGAGCTGTGTCAAGGGTTTGTTGAATACTCTATGAGTGGACCTTTTTGGTTGTGGACTCTCATAGGTGCCTAGAAAACTATGAGTTTTAAATTCAGGGAGAGTTCATCAAGAGGTTGAATGAACCACATACCTAAAGGACATCCTACTAAACATACAGTTGCAGCGGTTGATGCCTCATGCACTTCGGTGGATGGTAGTCTCTTTATATGGAATTTGGTAGTTTGGTGATGGATGATCGACGTACAAAGAGAAAGTACCAGGTTGGACCAGACATAGACTTTGTTGATTATGAGGTGATTTAATTCACATAACTTGGTGATGATGAAGACCCGACTTAATGATGGTAAAGACAGATAGTTGTTAAGGGGAAGTTTTGGGATATGTAACTCCCACTTGTCTTTGGTATGATCATATTGTTATTATTATTGAGGTTATTGGTCATTATTAGGTAGAGTTCTAGTCTCTACGAGAAGGACTCTCTTCCTAGATTTGAGCCTCCTAGATTCGTGTGAGGTTGATATATTTGTTCAACCAAGTAAATCTTCTAATCAAAGTAGTTATCCTATCTTAAAACAAAGCTTTTGTATTAATATGCACTCTATTTAATTGATTCAATAGAAAGAACATCACAATTTTGGGTTTATGTAATTATTTCTACTCCCCTCTCCTATTTCTCAATATATTCCACCATAGTCAACATAAAAATCTCATATTACTCAAAATATGAATTTATGAAATACCCCATATCACCGAAAATATGAATTTATGAAATAGTTACAATCTATTATATATTCAATACAACATCTTACTAAAATATAAATCAATGACACAGTTACAATCTTAAAAAAAAAAAAAAATTGTTAATGTGCAATCTATTTGATTGATTCAATAAAGAGAAAATCAAAATTTTTGGTTTATGTAATTATTTTTACTCCCCTCTCCCATTTCTCAATATATTCCACCATATTCAACATAAAAATCCCATATCATTTAATATATAAATTTATGAAATACCCCATATCACTAAAAATAAATATACATCACTCAAAATAAATATGAATATAAATTTATGAAATAGTTACAATTTATTATATATTTATGTTGATAGTTCTAATCTTATGACCACTAATTAAAGATGTAGGCATATTTTTCGTCTTACATTCAAATTAATGACTACTATTTAATGTTCATAACTTTCTTTCATTTATGAATGGGTAAGTTTCTTTGTTTACTTTTTCATATTTACTTAATATGATTAAGGAATTATTGTCCAAACCATTAATTACCATGTTTAACTAATTAATCAGAATTAATATATATAAAACTCATTTCCACGTTCAATATTTAGCTAAGATGTGAAGTGTTGCCACGTCTATCTTATGTTTCAATTAACCTCGATGTCTAGAATGAGTTTCAATTAATTAAGAGATTCAATTAATTAAGAGAGAGATAATGGCACAAAATTGGCGCAGGAGGGTAGTATAATCAACAATACCTTGGCTCCTATCCCAAATTTTGATGCGAAGAATAGAAAACACCAATTCCGACTCGACTTCTTTTCCACGAGGCCCTCGTCAGCCATTTGATCCCAATGAACCATCCACTACTTTAAAGTTTATTCCATTCTGTAACAAGGTTTTGTGCTTTCAACCAATTAATAGGTGAATCCTCCATTTATCGACATACACTAATTTAAAAAAAATTAGTGTAAAATGAGTATTGTACCAATGATTAATGAAATAGCTTTAGCTTCTCTTTACTTTTGCTAAGGAAAAGTTCCATTTTTATTTTTATTTTATGAAAATCGAATGATTTGCATAGTTTAAAATTGAACCAAAACCTCTAAAAAAATCTTCTATCACATTTGCATAAAGATTTGTAATTTTTAATAAAAATGTTTCACATTCTATCCGAAAAGCAAAATGATCACTCTGTTAAAAAAGAATACTCACTTAAAGAAAAATAAAGTTGCATTAAAGAATACATATAGCTTAAATGATCACACTCTGTTAAAGAAGACTTAAAGAAAAATGACGTTGGATTAAAGAATACATATAACTTTATGATTGTATTCAAATAATGAATGGTAAAAATGACCTTGCCTTAAAGAATACATATAGTTTTAATACATATAGTTTTATGATTGTAGTCAAATAATGAATACATATAGCTTTATGATTGTATTCAAATAATAAATGGTAAAAATGTTAAGAGATTTGAGCAATTGATCAATGTATTCAAATTATGAAAGTTCAATGTAATAGATGAATTTGATAAAAATATTGTTCACCATGCATTTATCAAAGAACATTATGAAAATTGGATATAAAATTTTCATATTTATAAAAGAGTATTATGAAAATAGTAAAATTATAATAAAATAGTAAAATAGTAAAATTTCCATATTTATTATAGTAAAATAGTAAAATTTTCATATTTATCATAATAAAATTATACATGTAAAAAAGGTTTTTCACAATATTAAAAATATAAATAAAATGTGTTATCAATATAAATATTTATAAATATAAATAATGTTTTATAATAATATTGTAATGTATCAATATAAATATTTATAAATATAAATAATGTTTTATAGTAATATTATAATGTATTTATTAATGTATTTGATGCATTATGCATGTAAGTAGTGTTTTTTAGTATATTATAAATATAAATACAAGTTGAAGATGAATTAGACACAAATCTTAATATTAAAGCATTAAAATTAAAATAAAATCATTACTCTTGTTATACATTTCATTTATTGTTAATAGTTATTAGGGTTAAGGTTATATTGAGATTAAAGTTAGAGCTATTTCTATTAAAATTAGGGTTATGATTGTATTAAAGTTAAAGTTATTTGTATGGAGGTTTATTTTATAATAATAAAAAAATAATTTAATGATAAGGATGTAATCAAAATAATTTAATACTTTTAATTTTAATTTAATTTAATTTAATATTTATTAATGTATTAATAATTTATTAATGTTTTAATGTATCCACACTATAGTTATATAGTAATGCACTTTTAATTTTAATTTAATTTAATATAATACTTATTTATATATTAATAATTTATCAATGTCTTAATGTATCCACACTATAGTTATATAGTAATGTATTTATTAATGTATTGTTAACGTATTACTTTATTAGTGTAGTAATATTTTTAGCAAAGTATTAATTAATAAGGTATTAATTTCTTAATAATCTAATAATGTATTTATTTATTAATATATCAATAATTTAGTAATACTTTGTCATTTATGTATTAATTTATCTATTTAAAAGTTAAGAGTTAAAATTAATATATGTTTGTTTTTTTATGTTATAATAATAGTGTTTGTAAAATTATATAGGTAAATAGTGTTTTTCACAATATTATAAATATAAATACAAGTTGAGATGAGTTATAAATAT
>CBVK0100547576.1:0-10411 GCA_900067695.1 Picea abies
ACGTCATGCAAAGAATATAACACATACCCAACACCCTCGAGACTATCATGGATTCCTACAGATGCCAACTACAGTCTGTGGTTCTCATTCTGAAGAGGCAGATCTGTAGAGTTTTGCTGTCATGTCCTTTAATTGGACCTTTCCCTCTTCAAGGGGACAACTGCCAATAATCACTAATTGTTCCAACCACCCTTGTGACTTCTTTTATTGGTCACATGGCTCTGTGCAAGTTTGGTACGCTAAAGGTTTAAGGTTATGCTTAGTAAGCATAAGTATGCTTGTTAGAAAAGCTTCCCATTTTCCTCACTAACACATTTCAACTTCTTATGCATTGAACGATTCAATCAATCCCTTCTTTGTCAACTTCTTTTGGTGTATCATGGCCAATACTATCAAGTCTATTTCTTCTCAATCAGTGGTTTGGTGTTTTTATTAAATTAAACATAGTTCACAGGTTCCATAACATAAGTTACATCACCTTAACATAATTACAGTCTCGGGGGAAAACATGGTGTTACATTCCACTTCAATCACGGGGGACTAATATTCTACTTGCTTGTTGTCCAAGACTACATAAATTCTTGGCATGCTTCCTCCCATTTCTTCCACTATTTCATCCTTCTGAATGTTGTGAAAAATTCTCATCCTTTCTCCTTTGTGAGGCAGTCCCTATATAAGTGATTCTCCTCACATCCCCAACATTGTATAGGCTGCTAACTTTTCCTTTTCCCAAAATAATATGTTGTCTTCTATTCATTTTGGGATGTACGACCTTTATTATCTGCTTGAAATTTATTCTTGAAAAGGGTGGCTTAAAACCTTTCTTCCTTTGCTCCCTCTTTCCTTTCATCGGGTGGCTTAAAACCTTTCTTCCTTTGCTCCCTCTTTCCTTTCATCTTGTTATTTCAACTATTTTGGCATACTGGCCTCCCTCTTCTTTGCTCATCGAGATTCCTTTCTCTCCTTATGGTCTCCTCCAAAGTTTTGGGGTTATCATACTGTATATTCTCATTGTAGAAGGAGGGTAATCTATTAAAAAACCTTTGGATTTTTACTTTCTCATCCTTTATGAAGTCAACCTACTTCAACAATTCAAAGAACATTTTCTCATACTCATCCATTTTCATGCTTCCCAACTTGAGTTCAAATAACTCTTTCATCTTCCTCTCATAGTCATGCTAAGAAAAATATTTATCTTGGAAATATCTTTTGAACTTCCTCCATGAGACCCTCTTCTCATCAATATGCTTGGCTTGCTTAAGCTGGTCCCAACACATAACCACTTTTCCTTACAAGTGGTAGGTTGCAATTCTTATTTTTACCCTCGAGGGGTAATCATAGAGATGGAAATATTTCTTCATTTCTAATAGCCAAGCCTCGACCTCTTCTCCCTTCCTATGCTTTCCATTGAAAGTAGGTGGCCTAATTTTCCAGAGTTCCCTTTGCAATATGTCTCCCTCAGGCCTTCTCCTCTGTCTCCTAACAAGGGACAAACTTGGGTTTCTCCCTAGCCCTAAACTAGCATGATCTCTCCTAGTAGATTTATCTTGAGAATGATGGCTCCTGCTTCTACTCCTCGACTTCCTATCATTCCCAAACTCATCCCTCCTACGATGGGATTTGGATGTTGTCACTTGTCTAGCACTAACTTCGGGCTTTATGGTAAAGTCCTTATTGGCTTGCTTCTGCAACATGTTCAAACTATGAAGTATCTCTTCTTGATCCTTCATAATCATTTCATTATTAGATATATATATCTGCACTTCTCTATGTAGGCTTCTCATAGTTACATTCTCTTGCCTGTCCCTTCTTCCATTTGATTCAGTCTCAACATTCCCCATACTGACATGAAGACCTCTAAATTTCTCTTCATGATTGTAGGATCCTTGGGCATCTTCCATTGTCATGGTTCTCATATAGAAACCAAAATACTTCTCTGAACATCTTTAAATTTGTAGAAAATGTGCATGCAAACAATTTCTGTTAAATGGAAATAAACACATACACAATTTGGAAAAAAAATCATAAATTTTCTTGCCTCTAATGCCACTAGTCATCTTTTTTTGAGTTGACTACAAATATTTTACTCAAATTAATTTTCCAGGTTAAGATATGGATTCTCCTCCTCAATACCTTTCCATCGACTATTTATTTTCCCAATTTTGAGTTATGAGCAGAAAGTTATGGTCTTCTCTTTCTCACCCATCACATTTTTAGATACCTAGAACTCAAATCTGGCTCCATGGTTGACTTCTACATCCATGATATTTCCATAGAATTCTCTTGGGCCCCAAACTAACTCATGAGCTAGGAGTTATACACTCTAAAATAAATCTGGTACTACATTTTTACCCTTGACTGTTTTGGTTGTAACTCCTTCATACAAGCTTTGTTTAGCAAACAATTTAGCTTGCTGGAAAGCTCTCCCCAAGCTCTATCATTTTAGAAGATACAATTTTTAATCTTATGAGGACACACAATTTCATACAAATTTTATTTTCTAAAAACATTTTTTAGGCCTAAAAAATGCCCTGCAAGATGAAGACCTTCAAAAAATGGATTTTTCATAGAAAAATTCACTAAATTACGACTGTAACAGTCTTTAGATATAGACCATTTCTCTCAAAATTGGAATCAATCCCAATCCTTTCCAAGCTATAGTTAGGCCTCCACATGCTGGTCGAAAGCTCTTTCTCGGACTCTTCCCATCAAAAATCCAAATTGCTGGTACGCAGATGTCTCCGAAATCCGCAGTTTGAAACACTATAGGACCCTTCCCATCGGGAAACCTCCATATAAAACATGATTACCTTACTCCTCAATATTTCCAAACTCCAAGATTCGATATCCTATCGGGCCCTCTCTTTGAAACTCATCCATCATAAACCTTCCTGAATGAACCCCTCGACAACCTCCTTTTGCAGACTTATACACAACCGTTACATAGCACTGGCAGATTCACCCTCACTTAATGACATGTCCTTTGACATAACACACTATTGTGGAGACTTATGTGGAATTATCCTCCACCCTCAACCCTTACAAGGAAACCTACTCGTTCGATAGATCAGATGGTTAGACATCATGTTGATCAATGACCATGATCATCTCAGACCCAAAATCCATGTACTAGTTACCTTGGTCAGATTGAATCCCTCAGAAGGTGAAATTACCTTTCCCGAATCCTTTCAAACAGGTCTTTCCAATTCTACCATTCCAAGAAATTAAACGGCTACGAGAATTTTCAATCAAGGACAAGATCATTTTAGGCTGGTGCCATCAAACTTCCTTCTTCAGACTCGACCTTATGTCTGAATTCAAACCTTCCGACACCATCCTTCCAAGAAGTCCACAGATGAGAACATATATGAATGATATGATGGCTCTTGTTATTTTTGGCTTTTGTCATTGGGCTCCTCCCTTCAGAATCAACCTCACGCTCGACTCCAAAGTCTTTCCATAACCTTCTTCCTGAACGAACCTTTTGCGACTGAATCTCGACCATTGATTCTCTAGGCCGTCAATTATTAAACTTCACGATCATCATAAAAATTATAGGATTTTGACCCTCTAGGACAAAATTGGCTCTCCAACTTGCAACTCTACACCATGAATTACCTTCTTCAACTTCTATGAAGCATTGGCATTCAAAAATATGCTCTTAATTTGGGGATTTCACTTCTTTTATCATTTCCCCCCCAAATTTGTCATAGGACAAAATCTACAACCACGAATATGCTAAATTCATGCTAGCTTCTACCCCATACAAGCTCAATGTTGAACCTTGAGATCTAATACCATTCTATAATGTACCCCAGCTTAACCAGGGAACATTACTACGTGGAAAAACACATAAATGAAATTTTCTTTTGTTGATCAAAATCGTGTAGTGTACCAGCTACGATTTTAACACATATTCAACTAATTTATGATACCCATAATTAAATACATCTACATCACTCTAAATGAACATGAATATAACTGATAAAACATTTATAACAATGTGTAAAACCATTCTCATTCACAGAGTAAACACACAAGCATGAACTCAAAAATAATTCAGTAGAATAGATAAACACTTATCTTTTATAAAACATTTGTGCAACCAACTACTTGGGAAGAATGTTCTACCCAACCATGGACCTTCTCTTCCAAATATAAATGGAAATTCACCCTTGAGATGGGGCTAAGAATCCACAAAACAAGGGTGCCTCTCACAGTCCCCTCACATCTCTGTATCACACAACCCACTGGTTCTCTCCTACAATTGTCCTGAATTCCCTCTATCTCTCTTCCTCTTAACCTGCCCAACCCATGGAATGTACCCCTTTACTTCTCTATGTCCATCAAGCATCCTATTCATTTATAAGGGTCTCTTTGGCACTAATAGTTAGGAATATTTCAACTAGGAACTGAAGGGATCTCAGTGCTAGGAAAAACTACCTACCAAACTGACAACAAACACTTGTTGAGATAGTGCAACTCACCCAAGAGTTCACTCTTTAGGCCTGATAACTCGACTCTTCAATTTCCAGCTCCAAAACACACCAAAAATGCTCCAACATGCTCTAGTATTCACCCAACCTTATTTTGGCTCCCAAGCTCTTCTTTTATGTTTTCTTAGGTTGTTCGTTTAAAAACTAAATGTCCAAAACTACCTATTACTACCCATACAAATTTCCTCTCTTTTCCAAAAATATTTTACTACTCACTCTACCCAATGTTGATTGCACTTCAGCCCCATGCTCTCCAATAACTATGGGATTGTGACTCTCACACCCATCCTATGACATATATTCAATGATTGGGCTCTCATACACTCAACCAAAAAATATAAGTTTTCCCCAAATGATAGTAAAATTCAGAAAGTGGGTTTGAATTAATACCCATAAATTGTTTGGACCCTTCTTGGACTCCCTCTTTCTAGGCATCCCCCTCACTTTTGGATTAAACATCCCCCATCTCTTTCCATTCCCATTAGCTAGCATCACATTATTTTTATTAAAAACATAAAATACATTTCGCATATTATATCGCTTGGACACAACCATATTCCTATCTACATTATGCTTTCAATAAACTAGGATTATAGTGGGGATTTTACACTTGGGCCAAAAAAGGGCATTTTTTTTTTTTTTTTCATTTTGTAGGTTTTCAAAGGAACAAAAAAAAAGGGTCATGAAACTTTGATCAATTTCTATAGCATTTGGTATATAATTTTCCAAAACTAGTTGTAGATCCAAGTTTCTCTTGGAAAAAAACTAATTAAAAAAAATCTGACTCAATCAGAGTTCGACAGGTCAAGATATTGCTGATTTAAAATCAACTATTTTAGGGTTTTTTCATGACGTCCATGTGGATTGTAGAGGGGATATCTTTTGACATGTTTCTTAGATTTCCATCAAACTAAAATTCTTGGATAGAGGATTTTTATAGGTTTGATTTTGTATATTATATGTTGTGCTTCCGATCAATATCTTCTACGTTATAGCCATTGCAGATTTCTGTTCTCAAACACTAATGGATTTGAAAATTGGCAATATGATAATGTTGATGAAAGTAACCTTCCAGGATTATTTTGCGACGATATGTTGTTCCATCAATGAAGAGTATAACTAAGAAATATATGTCTAGTATAATTTAGAGGATGAGTGTGATGATTAGTATATGGACAATTGCTATTTTTGGGATGATAACTACTTTTGTCTTCTATTTGATGACTCTACTCCACCTTATGAAGAGAACCTTAGGGAGGGAATTCAATATATGGTTATGACTACTAGTGTTTAGTGTGCCTATTCTATAGTACAATTGTGTTATGCGGATGATTTATTGAATATGGATGGATTTACACATGACCTAGGTTGGAATTTGGAGCACCATTTTCAGTTGGCTATTGAGTTCAGGTATATTCAAATGGGAGTCAACATGAGCCCTTGGACATGAGACCCAAGTTTAAAGTGGAGCTTATTGGACTACTTCAACATGGTGACTAGTACTTGTACATGGAGCCTTGGTTCTTTGGCTTTGTTCAACATTGTGGTCAACACTTATCCATGGGACCCTAGTATATGGTTGCACTTCCTCACAACAAGCATTTAGGACAACACTTTCCTAATGGGGGTGGAATGCAGTGTACCTAGGGGGGTAATATGGGGTACCTAGGGAGGTACCGAAGGGGAATAATAATACATAGATGGTTATGTATTGCTATGTAATGAACACAACAATTGTAAGAAGGCTTACTAGAAGGTTCCACCTACTAGAAGGTTCTTAGGAGGTATATAGTATTATATAAATAAGTATAAGCAATGTAATCAAGTATGGTGAATATTACTGTAATTGGAGCTTATCTCATTAGGAGGTTTCCCCCTCGAAGAGCCAAGTGAACATGAGTGGATTCCTTCCATAAAAGGATCAATTGTAAGGTGTTTCCCTAATTTAAGGGTTTGATATTAATAATGTGTGGATCATTCTTATATTATTCTTGGATGTATGATATTTACATTCAAATTTGAGGCACTTAACACATAGGTACCATATTCTCCTTAGATGTGTCAAATGATATTTGGAATTCTTGTGTCCACTTGAATTCTTGTGATTTCTTTAGTATCCTCTCCATGGGTTTTGTTATTGCGACGTAATTGATGATGAATATTATATAATACCTTCTATGCCCTAAGGTGGATATTAAATTGTGGACATTTTTTAGAGCACATAAGTTTACTATTTCCTCAGTTTTCACTTAATCAACCAAAATACCATCTTCACAAACATGTCCTAGCAAAACCCTGAATGAAGTACACAATATGCATTTCTTAAAATCAAGAGAGATTTGTATTTGTATACACCTTTTGAACATAACTTGCAACATGGAAACGTGTTCCTTGAGAAAATTGTAAATAGTCCAATCATCTCAGTATACTTCTAGGAATTTGTGGATATAGTCCCTAAATGTTGCAATAACAATCCTATAAAATATTACTGGGGTGTTCTTCAACCAAAATGGCATAACATTATAAGCATTGGACCCCATTTTGTGGTGAATGTGTTCTTCTCATTAACTTATTCTACTATTTGGAACCATTAGTACCTAGATAACCCCTTTATTATGAATATGATTATTTTCCTAGAACATGGTTTAACACCTCATCACTAAAAGGTGTAGGAAATGGGTTGTGTACACAAGCTACATTTAGCCCTCTAAAATATACCACTTTCATTTATCCCACTTCTAAATTCTAAAATGACATTTGAACTTATCCATTTCGACTCTTTGACCGGGATGAACATCTTACCGATTTCATCTTTCACATTATACTTAACATGCGAGTTAATTAGATATGACCTCTTTTTTGTTGGTTTTTAATTAAGTTTGAGTTTTATCTTCATCTCTCCTAACCCACCTTTAATGCCTTTCAACCCTATTAAATTTTGTGGTAAAAGGTATTTACATTATTTCAATAAGGCTTCAATTTATTTTACTATCTATTCATCCTAGTAAATTATAACAATAAAAAACCTTGGGTGATACTAACCATTGTCATCTTTAGAGGCTCTTGGTAGATACGATACTATAAGGGACCAACCTTGCCTTGTTAAAGTAGCCACCCTTATATTTCTAAAATCCAAGGTGCCATAAGTCATTGAGTTCATCCTCACTATCATCACTTTGGCCCACCTTATGGTAGCAGTTGAGACATTGCAATGAATTTTGTTCTAGTGTCACAAATTTCTAGTGTTGATGCTTTTCACATATTGTCATATATTGGTTCTCATCATGTTCTAAAATGATCTAAAACAAATCATCATATAATTTTCCATCTATTTTGGTACTTTCTAGGTTGAAAAAATTGAACTATTTACTTATAGATACCATTTTAGGGGCAGGTCCTATTATCACTATAATAATTTTTTGGAATCCCTGTCTTGAGATTTGGCAGGTCGCTAAATCGATATAGAAAACAATAGATTAGTAGGTAGGGATAAATATAACGGAAAGGTGAAGTAGATGGGGCCCGACGGGTCGTGATCGTGAGTGCTTCCAAATCAACGGTCGAAGGATGCATTAGGTGGATAAATAGCGCGTTAGTTAATATCTTGGAGGCAGAACGATAAGAATACCATGGTTTTGTTCCAAAGGTACGTGGCGCCACCAGATACATATCAGGGGGAAGAGCGGGTAAGAATGAAACCACCCAAGTCCACCCCAATGTCAAATGTTAAAAAATAATTTGATATATGTCAAATCCAAGGATCGTATGGGGAAAGAGGCGACCGATCAAATCACTTCACGCCACTTGTTCTAGTGATTTTCGTCCATGCAATTCTAGGTGAGCATTGCCAGATAACTGATTTGAAGGCTCATCATTCAGAATAGATTTTTCAAGCATGAAAAAATGTTGTACCTGTAAGTACTTTTATTAGTAATTCATGATTGGAACTCAATGACTGCTTTCTTTCAAAATATGGATGACATTAATCTGTTTTGGGCAATCAACGCTTCATTCCTGAACGAGGTATTTACAAAGTGGATCAACTTCCTAATTTCTGTACAATTAAGGGAGATAAGCTTATGTTTTCTGCAAAACTGAGAAAAATGGATAAAGAAGACCAAGTGGCCTCCAGTGAACTAGTATTTTCAACTAATATGACAAATTCATCATTGAAGAAGAAAGAGAAGCTGGTTGCACAAATATTAGCAATGAAATTTCATACAAATCTTGCAGAAGAGCTGAAAGCAGATAAGGAGGTCATATTAAATCCCATCATGAAGGATTTAATCATAAATGGATACGCCGATGAACATCACACGCGAGCTGTCAAGAGGAAAAGGAGCAAGATACATAAGAGAAAGGTTAAAGATGAGGAGGTTGAGAGTGTTGGAGAAAACCAGCCAGCTTGGCTTGACACTTTAAAGGAAGAAATTGATAATCTAAAATAGTTCTCAGGCTAAATTGAGTATGTTTCAAAGAATTTTTTAATGATATGGACATGTGGCATTCAAAGTGAAAATATCGAATATGTTAGTTTTGTCTATAACGCTCCCTATAAAATAGGTGTACAGTTGTTACACGTTACTCCTTTTTGTAACTGATGTCTATTTTTAGAACTGTAGGGAAGTTGATTCATTTTGAATCTCAGATGTAATCTATCTATATATATTATTCCAAATAAAAATGAAAGAGAGGACCTATCGGAGAGGGGCTTGCCCTCGTAGCAAGAGGAATTTGTAATTTCTTGGAGCTAAATTGAATATATAATGCATAAGCGTTTTGAACTCTTTATGAAAAGATTCTAATGGCTGTGATATGAGTTCTGTTTTCTCTCATAGTATGTATTTCTTGTGTCTTTAAAATTCCATTTACATCTTCTTCTATTTAAATTGGAGAGTCAAAGGTCTGAAATTCATCTTATGATGCTCTCGACTTAAGTGATTTGAACTATGCGATTCTCTTCCTAACTAATTTAGAATTCATTTCATTAATTCTCTGATGCATTTACTTGTTTTCCCCCTTTCCTCTTTCACCCTGCAAATTTCAATTTACAACTGAGTCATTGCCTCATTTAGCCTTTCTCCTCTGGATAGTTCCAATGGCATGCTATTGTTTATTAACTTTCGACTCCATAGCCCTAAGTGTCCCTCCCCTTGCTTGCCAACAACTTTATAAAAACCCCCAAAACAAACCAAATCTATCCACTTATTGCCAAATATATATCAAGTGACACGAGAGAGCCCTCTCTAAGTTGAGAAGGCTAGTTTCCAAATCTAAAGTAGGTTGAAAAATTTACCCCTGTCGTTTGTTTTATCAACCGAAAATTTTTATAGGGTGCTAACATTCTTGCGCTATTGCCGGGGACAAAATTGAAAAATTTTCCTTGGGAAAGAACGACATGGTTGAGTTCTAAGGTCTGAGAGCGACATACACTTAAGAACATATTGGCTGTATTCCTAATCTAGCGACTCCACACATCAAAAAATCAGTTTGAAGGTGATTCCACTGGTAGAAGAATCTATAAATTTNNCAAAAAATCAGTTTGAAGGTGATTCCACTGGTAGAAGAATCTATAAATTTAAATTTTACTGGTGGATCCACTCTCATGCATAATCTAGCTTGCGAAATATCATTGATGAGTCCACTATCCGAATATGAAACCCTTGACAGAGGTATGAGAATGTATTATGGAAGAAAAAAAGTACTTAAAATGGGAATTTTTCCAAGGCATTTTATTGTTTGTTATAGGTTGCTTCTGGTCCTTGCCTAAACATGCTAGACAAATTTTTCTTCACCTAGTACATGCAAATGATGATCATGATAATCTCGAAGTTGAATATCCTCTTCTTAAGATTATACAAATATCCCCTTAGTTTATTGCTGACCTTGATCAAAATGTCCCACTTGAACCATAT
>CBVK0100547583.1:0-10890 GCA_900067695.1 Picea abies
AAGTTCATGCTAAATTGAAAAGAAACTACATGTGCTTGAGCTAAGCATTAAAAATTCAACAATTTTCCTATTCCTATTTACCACCTTTGGTCACATGTGAACATTATTAAACAGCATAGATCCATCTCAACCTTGGATCTATCAAACACTGAGAAGGATCAAATCCATTGAGGTGTAAATTTTTTGATCATTTAAGATGGATCTAGGCTGGTTGTAGTCTCACAATTCACTCACCTCTGTAGAACTCATGACCTATGAAGATATGGATATGTAAAAATACAATTTTTGACTATCATTAAGATATTTATATTTGCATTGTAAAAATATTTTTATGTAAGTATCGTATTTATAGAATTTCCGTTTGTGTAAAATTTCATTTTCTCTCTCTATATAGCAGTTTTATATTATGTATATATATTAAATATATCTCTTTCATATATAAAGAGATATTTTTATTTTTGTTTGCATCTATATTTGGCTAACATATAGTATTACTATTATTTTCTTTTGAAGCCAACATATGATGACATACGCATTATCCACGTGACGACATCTCTACTATACTGGGCCGTAGAAGCACCTTTGGGCACAAACATCTCTACCATACTGGGCTGGAGAAGCACCTTTTGGCGCAACAAGGATAATGTAGAGAACTTCCTTTTTGATTGTTTGCTTATAATTGGAAAACACATTATTATTTAATTTTGGTCATCTTTAGATGTTTCAAGCCTTAAAGCAGGTTTATCTTCAGGAGAACTAAAGCTCATCTCCTGCTTAAGGTTCGAACATCGATAGGTTCACCAAAATTGAACACAGGTCTCCACCTTTTGGATCATAACTGTGTGAAAACATGAAAAATGACATTAGTATTAGTTTTGTGCCGCTGCTATCTACAGTTGCATTTTATGCAGTTCATGGGCAATGTACAAGGCCTGTCCCTGATGAGTGAACTTGGCTTATAGCTTAGACGGTAACTAGTCACATCCAGTTTTCGACCCCTCAGACTAAAATGCATTAACCAGTAGACATATAGGATACTATAATCCATCTGATAGGAAACTCACAAACAATTGCTGTCATTGTAGCAAGGTAAGTAGCATTTTCCCATTCTGCCTAGCAAATTGATTGAACCACACCCTCGAGAAATAAGTGATTGAAGGTCATTTAACAATGTTACATGGGGATGTGCTCCCCTGCATGGGGGTGTGCCTCTCACGCTTCCCATGTTTCTAGAATGGGGAAACTTAGTGTGCGACGTTTCCCTACATCCCTCTTTTGGGGAAATTCAGGGAGATGCATGGTGGGTCGTTTCCCTTTTGTGGGGATGCCAGGAATCCCTCCATGGTTTTCCCCACTGGCCTTTGAAAAAGGGAAAACAAAGAAAACAGGAAAAAAAGAGAACACTAGTCATTTCTGGTTATGCTTTTGGCCATTGGTACAAGCACAGGAATAGAGAAGCTATTGAAACTCTGCAAGGATGTTGCAAGAATCTCAAAGACTGCTAATGTTTCTATCCATTGTGGTGCCCTGTTTTGTGCATAATTATGGGATTTGTGCTAAGACAAACCCATACTTGAAAGCCACCCAAATGGGTCACAATTACCTCTTTAACTTGTGTAACTTAACTGATTTGTTTTCATAAGTTCTCTCCTTATTTCTCCCTCTAATTTTTTTTTTTCATTTTGAATAACATCTATATTCTTTTCTCCTTGGGAGACAACAGAGATGTCCTATTTATAGAGAGATTTAGGTTATTTAGACTAGCACAGTGCAGTTTATGTCAGTACAGTCTTGTCCTCCACAGAAAATCAGAGAACGTTATTCCATGGTCACATTAGGATACCAAACAACCAACCCCATCCAACGTCTTCTAAAAAGTATATGAGCATGAACATATACACAACCTAGCCACTATTTATCTGAAGCATCAAATCTGGTATATGATGTAATGCCACATTGAGGGGTGCCTAAAAGGTCCAAGAGAGGCTAATGGATTCAACAATGATAAGCCCAACAGATAACCAATATATAAGACGAGAATGATCTACACCAAGTAAGAATCTGCAACAAAAACTCCGAGGACAAGAAACATGGGCGCAGTTCCTGCCCAAACTCGGTATAAAAAAGCAATTTTAAAATAACTTCTATCTAATTCACTCACGGCAGGCTTGTCATGAAAATTGAATATCAATGAACATACACATACTACTCCAGCAACAAAAACTAATCAGATGATAACTATTAATATTAATTCTTTAAGGTTACTTCAGTATAAGAGAGAGATTAGATACAGAATGAACAAGTAGAGACGTCAAGCGGATAGTGCTTTATTTAGAACCAAGGAAGAAATTATAGAAGGGGGAGTTCCTTATGGCACTCCCTTTCATTAATGCACTCGACGTTTTTGCAGAACAGTCACTCCTCTTTTCTGTTCAGAATAGAAAAAGGAAAATGTGCATTTACTATGCCCGTCATGGCATATTTAATAGTTGCTCCTCCCCTTAGTTGTTTTTGTTACAATACTACGATTCATTTTATGTTACGCAATTAAGAATTATTGATTTCTTCTTGTTACAAATTGCAGAAAGTGTTATTGATCTTGTGGGCTAGGTAGGCTAACTACATGCCAGCAAATTAGATGATTGGCAATTTGCAATTTTGAATATTTCAAGTATCCTCATTAAAATAATAAATAATATATTATGTATGAGGTGACCAAAAATAATCTTGTGGGCTAGGTAGGCTAACTACATGCCAGCAGATTAGATGATTGGCAATTTGCAATTTTGAATATTTCTAGTATCCTCATTAAATAATTAATAATATATTATGTATGAGGTGACCAAAAATACGTTAACACGCACCTTCTTCTATGGAAAACTGCAAACTGCTTTATCAGTAACTGCTTTCACACTAACAACCATATGGTTTTACTTGCATAATCTACATAGCCATAAAAACACTAGCACTCTCTGAAGAGAACCTTGATGGCTTTCACACTAACAACCATATGGTTTTACTTGCATAATCTACATAGCCATAAAAACACTAGCACTCTCTGAAGAGAACCTTGATGGGTCTTTCACACTAACAACCATATGGTTTTACTTGCATAATCTACATAGCCATAAAAACACTAGCACTCTCTGAAGAGAACCTTGATGGTTCTTTCATAAGTTATCATGACAGATATTTCATAAAATCTATATTTAAATAAATAAATAAAAATAATGAATATTGATATTGGAATTGTTATATGAGTTATGATGACGGGTATATATAAATACACATAGAGACGGTGAGTTGTAATTTTTGGAAATTGATGACCTATCATTATTACAACATAAATATATATTATGACCTATGACTATTGTTATACAATAATTTATTACAACATAAATATATATTATGACCTATGAATATTGTTATACAATAATTTAGTTTTACATTATCATTTTAGTCGTAGTACATCCTTGTCCTCAAAATGCTTTGCCCCAGAGCATGGAAAGAGAACATTGCTTTTGATATATTGATCAATCTTTTGATAACTTTCGCCTATTTGATAAGGTTGATGACACAACACAATATGATTTTCGAAGTTATGACCAATATTGTCACATAAAAATGATCAATCTATCTTAGGTGGATTTGTTTCAGAACTCTCTATTGGTAAGAGTCTTGCTTCAAGTTTTTTTGTTTGTTTGTTTTTGACTTCAACATGTATTGATCCTTGGATGCTTTGATATGTAAGTAAAGCATTAACTTTGGTTGGGTAACACTGGACATTGGTAAGAGTCTTTCTTCAAGTTTTTTTGTTTGTTTGTTTTTGACTTCGACATGTATTGATCTTTGGATGCTTTGATATGTAAGTAAAGCATTAACTTTGGTTGGGTAACAGTGGACATTGGTACTTTGATTCTTGCATCCTACGATTTCTGTAATTTGGGTGATGATATGATATCATGATAAGTTGATTCTTCTTAATCTCATATTTAATATTTTTATGATTTAGTTATCATGTTGATCTTTGATATTTTTGTAATCATTGATATGTCAACATCCTTTGGCAAAGATATGACTTCATCAGTGGCCATTGATGGACCTTCCAATGTATCTAAATCTATAGATGTTGCCTTGTCATTAAATTGTTTTTTGATTTCAATTTCTTGAAGCTTTTCTTATGATACAACTCTCTAGTTGTTTTTTGATTTCAATTTCTTGAAGCTTTTCCTATGATACAACTTCTCTAGTTGCGGCATTAGGCTTTTCCACTTTAATTGAGTTTGTGAGGGTTTCCTTATCCAAGGTTTAGACTTTAAGAAAACCTCCTTTATTCAATTGGATTGGTAAGGTTTCTTTGTCAAGGAGTTGTTTCTTGATTTTGTGTCAGGTTTTTTTATTCTTTAACTACCTCACTTATACAAGTAGATTTTTATTATGAGTTCTTAAACGAGAAATATCTTCATTGTTGTTGGATAATATCTTCATTGTTGTTGGATAAGTCCTTACTAATATTTTTAATATCTTCCTTGTGAACATTTATACGTTGAAATCCTTTTATTTGTTGAAATTGATAATCGTTTGTTAATATCTTCATTGTTGTTGGATAAGTCCTTACTAATATTTTTAATATCTTCCTTGTGAACATTTATACGTTGAAATCCTTTTATTTGTTGAAATTGATAATCGTTTGTTTCAGGTTTTTTTATTCTTTAACTACCTCACTTATACAAGTAGATTTTTATTATGAATTTTTAAACGAGAAATATCTTCATTGTTGTTGGATAAGTCCTTACTAATATTTTTAATATCTTCCTTGTGAACATTTATACGTTGAAATCCTTTTATTTGTTGAAATTGATAATCGTTTGTTGTTGGATAGGTCCTTACTAATATTTTTAATATCTTCCTTGTGAACATTTATATGTTGAAATCCTTTTATTTGTTGAAATTGATAATCGTCTATATTTTGGGAGTCCTACTTCTTTTGGGTTTGAACAATTTCTTCATCTTTGTTGACAAAGAATTTGTTTAAATTTTAAAATTTTTCTTCTAATTTTTTAATTTTTCTTCTAAACCTTCATATGTTTGTTGCGGTGATTCCTGCGGTGATTCCTGCTCAAATTGGGTTGCAACATCTTGCACATTGTCTATATCTTTCGATAAGGGTACTATGGTATATGATTTCATTATAAAGCCCTACAATATTATCTTCTTCCTATTATGGGAAAATGTTCAATATTTTATTTCTATATTCAATGTCAAAGTATCCAATGCTTCCATCCATATTTGATATAAAATGATGATGTTTTCATAGATAGAGTATACCTTCCATCCATATTTGATATAAAATGATGATGTTTTCATAGATAGAGTATACCTCAAACTAGTATTTGAACATATAATCACCAATCAACACTTGTAGATTTTTTTTTACGTCATAACATTTTATGTCAAAAAAATAGCTTCTCGATTATATTTGGCCTGGAGATTTATAATTGATTAACCAATTCAACATTAATGTGATTGTCATTTCCTTAGGAAAACCACTTATTTCAAAATCGATAAAAATAATAATGTCATAATGTTTGCATGATTATAGTTGGTTCGAAGATTTGTAATTGATTAGCCAATTTGACATTAATGTGATTGTTGTTTTTCTTCCATGATAAAAACGATGAAAATGAGTTTTCCTTCAGCAGACTCTTTTAGCTTGAAGGAAAAACACTTTGAAGTATTCATAAGAATAAACCTTCTTCCTTTTTTTTGTTTAATAGAAACGATTATGTTTGTATTATAAAAACACCGCAACATTGCTGAACAACTAAGCATTACATCTTCAATACATACTTATCATAAGTTAGTTTGAATAACTTCAAATGGCATTATTTTGATCTAGACTTCTAACTTTCAAACCAAAAAAACTGATTCAGAGTAACTCTATAAGGGTAAATTCTTACAAAAACCCCTAATAGTTGACATGTTTTACAAAACATATAATCACTAAGCTAGGAAAGTTTAAGATCGGTGCTCACAATACCCTAACCCACAAGATTCTAGTCCATTTCAATTGGGTTTTGTTGAACCATCTCTCCTTCCCTGTTTCTAGGAAATCCAACCAAAGGTGTGCCATTGTTGGAACTACAGTCTACGAATTGGCCAGTGAGAGCTCACTGAGAGTATGCTTGTGCAAAATACACTCCTTTTGTAGCTCCAGTATTTTTTGTTGCTGATGATAATCTGTTTCTATTAACAGGGTAACTTCCTTGTCCCTATTCTCATCTTGGGCCCATGAATATGCAACCAATTCGGCGATTTTAGCCTTGTTTTCTTGGTTGAAGGCTTCCTGAATCTGCAACTGCCTCTTTATCTCTGAGACTTCACATCCCATAAAGCGTCCCTCATCAGTATGTCCTGAATTCATTGTTGGCTACCTCTGAATAACTCGTCCTAAAGCTTCCAAAGCGAACTTTGCCTGGACAAGCTTGCAAATTTCCATTGGGTGAAGGAGACGAGTCTGCTTTCGGTCCAGAATCCTCAAATTTTGCTCCACATCCCCTAGTTCATAAAATTGACCGTGTCGAATCCAATTCTACGCACAAAGAGAACCTCACAAATATAAAAGGAATTATATACTTGCTTATGAATCCGCGAGGCCAAAACAAAGACAAAACTCTTGTTGAAGAATCCTAAAGTGAATCCTCCCCCGGGCATATGTCAATCATTGAACCTTGATGTAACAATACCGGATTTCTTATGTGGGTTATCATTATCCCACCCGCTCTATCCATAAGGTTGACGAGTGATTGATAATCTGTTCTATTACTGCTTCAACGTGTGTAGTTCTACTCGCTGCGTGACGGAAGGTGGGTGCTGCATTGCGAATTGAGGCTGTTACTATCTAACACGATTGCTTTCATTAATTTGATGTTGCGTTCAAGATTCATTAAATAATGGGGTTTAATACCCTTCAAAACATTTTTATTTTTGTTTTTCATTAGATATTATTTCTATGCCTTTTGCATCTCTCATATGTTTTAGGGTATTGAAATTTGATATTATTTGTATGCCTTTTGCATCTCTCATGACCCCTTGTTCCATCCTATAAGTTTGATTGGTCAATCTATCTGCCCTTTCATTCAAAAGTCATTTTTCATTAATTTCAGGGTATTGATATTATTTGTATGCCTTTTGCATCTTTCATGACCCCTTGTTCCATCCTATAAGTTTCATTGGTCAATCTATCTGCCTTTTTCTTCAAAAGGCCTTTTTCATTAATTTCAAGGTATTGATATTATTTTTATGCCTTTTGCATCTCTCATATGTTTTTCATTAATTTCAGAGTATTGATATTATTTGTATGCCTTTTCATCTCTCACGACCCCTTGTTCCATCTTACAAGTTTCATTGGTTAATCTATCTGCGCTTTCATTCAAAAGACCAAGCACATAATAACACTTAATCTTTTAGATTCTTTATGCTCATTTTTTTGATCCTTATAATGTTTTTTTCAAGATTGCTTTGTCTTTGGCCTAATCCTCTTCTCATTATTTTTATTAGCGATTACAAGTTTTTTATGATAAATAATTTTTTGGAAACTTGAATTTATTAATTTTAAACCCAATAAAAAGACTGATGCTTCATGGTGACTATTTGTTGTTCTTCCTAATCCCCCACACAAACGATTTTTCTTCTTTTCTTTTCGCTAATCCCCACACAAACAAATTATCAAATTATCCCTCCTCATGTAAACCTTCTCACTTTTTTGACATCACAATCCATGATTATTATAATGCTTTACATATTTGATATTAACCTTCTCACTTCTTTGACATCACAATCCATGGTTATTAGAATGCTTTACATATTTGTTGTACCACTAGATAATTTTGGTATCGAGTCTTGATTATTTATTTCAAATAATGTCTTCGTAAAATAAAATTGTTTATCAGTTATGAGCAAAGTAAAGTAAATATGCAATGTGTTGATTAATGAATAGTATATGCTTGGTGTCTAGGAAGCGAGAGTTCAATTCTCACGAGCGACGCTTTTTCCATACATAGTATTGTTTTAATACAAACGTTTGTTTTGCACGAATATATACCAGTGATGGTGTCTGCTATTGCGATGTCGTGTTTGAACATATTATTTACTTGTCCCAAATTTGGTTTTGCAATGAATTTTCCATGGAAGCATGCCCTTTTTTCCCAATGCCACCTTCCACGAATCGGTGTTGTTTGTGGACCATCATTAGTAACCAACTAGTTAATTTCTTTGTCGAATAACTAATGGGCCCAATTCAAAATCAACCTGAAGGCAAGTTTTCATATCTCATCAAGACTGTTCTAAGTAGACTTTTCAAAAATAAGTTTTATATTCTAGAGAAATCAATTTTAGGTAAGTATGAAGTTTTCACTGAGAAGTCTTTACCGCGGTCTTTGCTAATTGTGTTTCATACTTGCACTGATAGTCTTCACCTAAACCTGAAACAAATTTTAAATCTTCATTGAAATACAAGCTCTTATTTATTGCCCAAAAGTCTCTGGGCTAAACTTTGATTCTTTACCAGAAGTAAGTTTTAATATCCCGCTGAGAGACATTGGCAGGTTTGTTTCATGCTTGTGTGAAATTTTTTTTGGGTCAATCTTCCGACTCAATCCTAAGTGAGTCTATATACAACTTCAGTGGGCCTAACATGTGTTTTCTCTTTGGAGGTCACATGTTCAAATCCAGAGGGGGTAGGGTATGTATACCTCCGTAGACTTTAGCAATCAAATAACTATGCGAAGGGTGTCCCATGTCCCACAAACAAGGGGTCTCATACACCAATTTGATATCTGGCTTGGCCGTGACTTCTTTGTTATATGAGCTATATTCTTTTCCTCGCTTGAAAGACGAGTTGTAAATCTCATCTTTCGGCCAAAACTATGATGAAAAATATGCGATTAACTCTCTGAAGTGCCTTTGACCTAGTTTTTAGAGTTTTCACCGGGTTGAGTCCTAAACTACAACTGAAGATGAGTTTTTAATATTGCCTCGCTAAGTCATAAGTTTCCTGCTAGGCGCTGGCTTGCGGGCTGTTGACACTAGCCTAGGATTTATAGTGGTAGCCAACGGGATTTGAACCCAGATAATCCAACCAGTTACCAATTCCCCTCGATCTAAAAGAAATATTGCCTGAAATGCATTCAAACCATGCAAAAAGTGCATCTGAAGCACAAGTTTCGAATTTCCTTTGAAATATGAGATATTCACATTTATGGCGATATATTATTGTACTATTAAATTGCAAATCTTTGTCATACACATAATCTTCATCACATCAATGATATCTTTGCGTTCATGGCTTTATTGAATACCAAATTCAAACTGTTGAATCTTCACGGAGTTACATGTCTTTGCCGAACTTCTTATATTCGCCAAAAAAGCTTGAAGTCAGAAGTAAGAGAGCAATTTTCGTCAGGATTGGAGACAAGATTTTTGCCAGTTCAACTAATAGTGTGATTCGGTGTAACTAATAGTGTGATTCGGTGTACATGTAATCTTGGATTTATCATTTAACCACTCAACTTTAGATGCTTGTGCCTTCTAAAGTCATTAAGCTTTGATGTTGTGAATTTGATGATAATCTTTCGAGTTTCGAGTAAATTTCACAAAGGACATGCTTTGAGAAGCTCTGAGTTTGTTCTTGATTAAACTTTTGTCTTATAAATTCCTTGCTTTGATAATGATTGTTGCGAGGTCTCGATTATAGGTTTCGTACTTGTGTCTTAAGTTCTAAATGAAGCCCTAAAGTCTGGAATTAATAACTCAAACAAAGTACCATTTGAATATCTATTATTTTCAAAGCTAGAAATCTCAGATTAAGATTGTTGAAGGAGTGCTTGGCAAATAATTTACATGGCTTCTTAGCTATATTCTCACCTTAGCTTTAGAAATAAGAAACAAAATGTCAACTTCAAAGCACTCGAAATCCTCTACAATTTTAAACCAACCTGCTTGCTATCTATTAGGATTTTCTCAAAATCAAAAGGTCTTTGTTACGACCATTTATCATGAGCAAGACTAATAAATTGAGAAACAATGTCTCCTACAAAGGCCATCAAACATAGGAAAAAGAAGTCCGAGGTAAACAATCACAACGACCACAACCGTTAGAAATTGTAGAACCATCCAAACTTGTAGAACCTATTAGAATTATGATAGAACTTGCCAAACTTGATATTGAGCATGTCTAAGCTAATTGTTAAGGATACAAGCCCCCCACATTGGATTGACTACTTTCCTTGGATGGGGTGAAATTTTCAGAAGGTTTAACAAAGAACATTACTCAGATGTTATACCACCCACTGACCCATGTGATAGGGACATTGAAAGTCTTGTTTTTGAGAACATCATGAAATCTCATTAGCATAGTGTGGCAACCAAGACTCCACTGCATCCTTACTTTGAAGTCACTGGGTGGATCATTGGCCATATAAATGTGGAGAAAAAAACTATCATTAATGATCAAGGAAGATGCATAACATATTTTCAACCATCAAAACTGTAGGTTTTTAACTTTGTACAATTAATTATTGCAAACAGATTCTTAATAAGACAGAAAATATACAATGACTTACACACATTACACAATTTTTTTTACCTTGGAAACCCAAACCAGGAAACCAACAACCTGTTTAGCGCGGCACCTCTAATCCTCTTCTTATCATCTTTTTCATTGTTTACAATACAATATACATATAGGAATCCACGACATCCAAACACCTAATATATTGGCTCAGATTAGTTAACAACCCTAATTCCTTAATTGGAATTAGAAAACCATCGACAAAAGTTATGTGCCGAAAAACAACAAAAAATGGACCAATTTTTTTTTTTCTTTGGGGC
>CBVK0100547590.1:0-11327 GCA_900067695.1 Picea abies
ATATATATATATATAAAACTTAGTTCCTTATTGTGTGAATATTTTCACACAATAAGAAAATGATCACATCTCCTTTGAAATTTGGACTTGACTCCCAACTACATCCTTTGTTACCTCCAAATCCCCATTCTAGGGCCACTCATTACTTGTTCACCCTATTTGATGAAAGTGAAGTCCCTTACTTGGGGACGGAAAGAGAAACTCACAATGTGAATTCGATAATTCTTATTTCAATTATAGATTTCATCCATCGAATGGACATAGAGAAACATCAACTAAAGTCAACATTTCACTTTGTTCCATGTCTGTTGGATGGACATAATATGCAATCAAGTTAAGTTAGAGTGTTGGCAACTTTAATCTCGATTCTAGATTTCGTCCATCCAGTGTATATGGAGAAAAGTTACAGTTCACTTTGTTCCATGTTCTTTGGATGTACAAAAAGAGCAAAGTCATCAATTCACTTCGTTCCCCATCCATTGGATGTACAAAATCTGCAATCTAGTTAAGTTCTAATGAAAATGACATTGAGAAACCTTATAAATGAGAAATAGCATACCATGATCAATATACACTTATTTCTGTTGTTTTTTTGCACCATCTTATGAAATTATTCTTTGCAAAACATGCTTATGCACCATTTTATGAAATTATTCTTTGCAAACCATGCTTATGCACCATTTTATGAAATTATTCTTAGCAAACCATGCTTAAGGATATCTCCAAAGGAATTGGGAGAATGTATAAGAAACAACTTTACATGGATTCAACACTTGCTTGATAAAACATCAAAACAGATTATGCCTAACCTATCCTCTCTATATAGGGATGTATGGGCTAACAATTATAACACGGGCTAGAATGAAGTATAACACAGGTTAGGATGGAAGGAAAAAATATTATGGCATATCCTTTTATTCAAAAAGAGCTCAAATGCATGACCCCTTATGAATTGTTGCAAGGCATGGGCTAGAAGCAAATATCTATTTTCCATATCAACACCAATAAAATGATGTTGAGAAACCTCATAAATGAGCAATAACCTACTCTTATTCATGTATATTGAAAATATTTATGAAATGATAGATTCCATTATTAATAAACACTTATTTGAGATGGTTAACTAGCACCATTTTATGAACTTATCCTTTGTGAACCATGTCTAAAGATTTCTGGAGAGGCATAAAAGGTGTTGAAAAAATTGGGGATTGGTATTTATAGGAATATTCTACATACACTGGGATCTATGGTGCCATGAAATAACCTCACACTTTTCCATTCTATGTGCCAAAGAAGTTTCTTATTTAGAAGATTACATACCAAACACGTTTACATGGATCTAATGATTGTTTGATAAAAAAACCAAAAGATAAATTATTCCCATACTATCCTTTGTATATAGGCATTTGTGGCACGATATATACCACTTAGACCTAGTATTGAAGGGGAAAATATTATGACATATCATTTTGATTCAGAAATATCCCAAATGCATGCCCCCTTGGATTTGTTGCAAGGAATAGGTCGAAGGTAAAAGTCTCTTTTTCATATCAATGCCAAGAAAATGATGGTGAGAAACATCATAAATAAGCAATAATCTATATAGAGGTTTTAAACAAATTGCAAATAATTTCTAAGGAAAAAAAAAAAAGATAACTATAAAGATTTTGAAAAATAATCCCTAAAAAAAATAAAGAAAAATAAAGATTGAAATCATTAGAAAAAATAAAAGATGAAGTTGAAGCCATGTGAAAGAAATAGACACAAAAGAAAGCTAAGAAAGAAGAACTAGAAAAAAATACCAAATTTTTGGGAAACAAAAACAAAAAAGAAACAAAAAAAAAGAAGTTAAAACTTAAACATAAGCCAATGAATCAACAAGAAAAGAAAATAAAAAAAACAATGAAGAATACACAAAAATGAAAAGAACTAATGAAAAATTGAAAGAAAGATTGAAAAACAACTATTAGATATTGTTTATCAGAAGCAAGGACTAATAACATATAAAAAAATATATTATTTATAAGCGCAATGCTAAATAATATTAGCTGGTAACTGTGATGTAATTCTCAATGCCATCACTCTTACCTTCTTCTTCCGACCTTAAAACTGTGATTAGTTCACCTGTTTCTTTGCTTACTTTGTCAATACTGATGTTTGCGACACGTTCTAATCAACTTTGTACTATACACGAGTCGCAACCACGTTCTTTGAACGAATCCATAAGCCGTCCACTTCCCACCCTGCTGCCACACATGATGAGAGTTTTGACCTTTGGAAAAACTAATTCAGCAGCCGAACAAGGAAAAGTTCTCGTTAGTACACTACCGACCACTAAGCACTTTTGCAACCCTTTAGGTTTTTTTTTTTAATTCACCGAATCGTTTAGAATGTCGCGCACGAGAATCTGCAATCGTTGACTTTGCTTTATGTGGTTGTCCATTAGATTAGATGAATGGAATCTGCAATTGAAAATAAAATTTCTAAATCTGCAATTTGCAATGGAGATTAGGATTGTCATGGGCCAAATTGAATTATTAACTTTGCGTTATGTCCATGTCCATTAGATTAGAGGACTGAAATCTATAATCTAGATTAGAATATCAAATCTGCAATCTACAATGGAGATTAGGACTGCTATTCGCCAAAGTGAACAGTTGACTTTGCTTCATGTGGATGTCCATGTCCATTGGATTAGATGAATGGAATCTGTTATTCGTCAAAGTGAACAGTTGACTTTGCTTCATGTGGATGTCCATGTCCATTAGATTAGATGAATGTAATCTGCAATCCAAATTAGAATTTCGAAATCTGCAATCGAGATTAGGATTTCCGTCTTTTTCTTGGTGTTATATGTAAAAGAGACCGTTGGCTGTCGCCGTGCCTTGCAACAACAATTCCCAGGGGGTGATGCATTTGGGCTCTTTCTTAATAAAAATGGCATGGTACTTCCATCCTGGCCTAGGTGGTTTACACTAAATGATTTGGTCAATAAAAGCCCTCGTGGGCTGATGCATACAACGCTTATTGGTCGGCAGGCTGCTTAATTACTTTTCCAAAAGTCGAAGCCCTCATCATGTGTGGCTTGAGTTCCTCATGGACCAGGTCAAAGAAAAACAGCCAATGCGCATCCTGATTCGTTAATGAGAACGTGTCTCGACTCATTAGTGGAAGAATTGAGCAAGTAAACGAAGAAACATGTGAGCGAATAACAGTTCCAGGTTTCTCAACTTATTAGTGGAAAAATTCAGAAAGTAAAAGAAGAAACTTGTCAACTAATAACAATTCTATGACCGGTAAAAGACGGTGAGAGCGTTAATCTTGAAATTAACATGGTGCTATGACCGGTAAAAGACGGTGAGAGCGTTAATCTTGAAATTAACATGGTGCTATGACCGGTAAAAGACGGTGAGAGCGTTGACATTGAAAGTTAACCCATTGAAAATTAAGCATCGGTTATATGGGTCGGAAATTAGCTATTTATCAGACATTCTAACCTTATCGATGTGTCTGTATTTAATATCGAGCCTATTACGGCTTATAGAATTGATCTGAGGAACTGGTTATTGTTGTGTATTGATACCGACTTTATCTGTTATAGGTTCAATAAATCGATCACCGTGATCCTTAATTCGTCTTATGGATTCAACAAAAGATTATTTGGAGGTGGAGGTGCCATCGTACTTCAGGTGCCCCATATCCATGGATCTGTTGAGAGATCTAGTAACTGTTTCTACAGGTGTGACGTATGATCGAGAAAGCATAGCCTCTAACAACCTCTTGAATTTGTGGATTTGACAACCGCTTAAACACAAATATTGTACAATAAGAATCTCTTCTAACAATTTCATAACAATTTCCTAAGTATAGTATTTCGTCATTATTCTTTAACACTCCCTTTTAATGGAGAAATGGATTTAATACAATGTCAATACATAACATGCGTGGTCTCAACTAAGCTTACAAACATTACAAAGGACAATTCAAACAAAACCTAAAAATTTGTTTCAACTCCATGTATGAGTGAGCTTTTCTTTGCATTTTCAATTTAAGTCTTCCTCTTTCGCTGAAAATTCCATGTTTCAACTTCTTATGCTTAATCTTCTTGTTTGTCCTCTTCTACTTTTTCTTCGAAAAACTGCTTGTATGTGAACTGCTTCCACATACCTTTCTCTGTTGTTTTCTCTTCACTATTGAGTTTTTGATCATCAATTTGTTGCAACATGAATTCATAATAGAATTTGATTTCTTCAAGGCTTCACTTAATAGAAATTTCTTCAATTTGAACATCTTATTTTCCAATATCCATTGAGTTTTCATCATAAATTGACTCAATTTTTGTATCTGTAATGCAGTATTCTTCTTCTTCAATGACCATGCAGTCTTTCAGTAAGATGTGGCTTTTCAAGCCATTCTTCAAGGAACTTCAAATTTTCTTCAAAATCTTTTGGCACTTTATGTGGGTGTTCTTCTTCATTGTTGTATGCTTTTGTCGGTGCTCCTAGCTCTGTTGCTGCAACTTCAGTATTGATGTTGTCTACAACATCATCTAACACACTATTTTCAATTTCCTCTACAACATTCACTATTGTGCAGATTCCTCAACATTCATTATTTCAAGCAGGTGTCCTCTTACATTTAGCAAATTATCAGTATATTGTATTTCCTCCTTGATCTTCAACCAATCTTCATTTGACATGTTCTCATCATCATACATTACCACAATGAGAGTTTCTTCGTTACAATCATCCGTATCCACATGCGACTGACCACAGTGGGGTTCAACATCTTCTATTGGTGCACCATCAGCTTTAGAAGTTTTCTCATAGGAGATACACTCTTTTCAGTATATTTCATTTCTAAAATATCCTATAACATTTTTGCATTGTCTATATGACCAAATTCATATAAAATAGGAGACAAAATACTTGTATCTAGTGTTGAACTCATAAGATATAAGGTTATTTTATATTTTTTTTTATCATGGGAATTGATCAAACCATCTTGAACAAATTGTCATAAATCTACTGAACCAAGTAAACCTTCCATTTTAATTGTCCAAAGATTAAAATGTTTACCTGAGAAGGATGGCCGAACCAACATTACTCTTTTTAATATTTCACCGATTTCTTCATGGTCTTTGTTGATCAGATCTAGCTACGCATTCTGCTCATCAAACATGGATTTTTCAGCTGGAAACACATCATACTGATCTGCAAAATATAATAACTTTTCATGTTGATTCTTCCTCCGCATCTATTTCATCTCTCTCCAAAGGTGTTTAATTCTATTTGGTTACCCATTACAACTTCATCTTCTACTGGATTCATTAATGGCTCTACCTCCATCAAAGATTTTTCTCACACCTCTACCTCAACGATTATGACCTCTACCTCAACGAATATGAGTTGAGAAACAATTCAATTGGAAATGTTGTTGCTCTCATGCCACAATTTCATTTCCACGAGAATCATACAAGAAGTCACCTAAGAGAAGCGATCTCCTCTACACTTCAACGTTGAGAAATTAAACAACGGACAAAACATTTTTATTCAAATTGGCGTTGTTTCGAAATTGAAATCGGAAATGTGTCGAATGTGATTGATCCGACAATAGTCAGATTTTTCCTACAGGAACAAGCATTGAAATGCATTCAATTTGGTCTTCTATGTGTACAGGGTAATGTAGCAAATCATCCAACAATGTCTAATGTTGTTGTGATGTTCTCCACCAATTCAATGGCCATACCGAATCTGAATCCACCAATGTGGTTGTTGTTGTTCTTTGTATCTTTAATGCAGTGTTTTTCTTCTTCAATGACCATCCAGTTTTCAGTAAGTTCTAGCATTTCAAGCCATTGTTTAAGGAAATTTAAATCTTCTTCAAAATCTTTTGGCATTTTATCTGGGTGTTTTTCTTCAATGTTATCTTCTTTTGTAGATGCTCTGAACTCTGATACCAAACTAAAATCAGAAATAGAGATTCAGTCACACATAAACAGTGACGCCACAAGGGCTCACAGAAGTGAGACTAAACTCACACTCTATAACCTTAATTTGATAAATTGCATACATATTTATAGGTTGGGATAGCTGCTAACAACATCCTAAATTTGTGGATCTAAAAACCACTTAAACACAAATATTGCGTAGAATAGAAATCTCTTCTAATAATTTCCTATGTATAGGAGTTGCAGCTACAAGAACCCATTACAGATACTTCAATAGCACAGATTGTACAACTATGCCCTTCAAGTTACTGAAATAGATTATTATTATTATTGTAAAAAAGATATCTTTTACATATAAAGAGATGTAAAGAGAAATAGAATTTGTATGATTCTTTTGCTTATTAATTATTAAATACAATCATAATTTTTTTTCAAATTTATTAAAATTGTATCATCAATGAAAAAAGCTAATTCTTTGAGATTCATACATATTATTTTTTATTATATATTTTTATAATTTATTAAAAAAATAAATGTATTATCTTTTAAGATATTATTTTTTATATATATACTTGTATAATTTATTAAGGAAAAAATTATTAATTTTTTATAATTTTAAGGAATTATATATTTTTTTAAACACTTTTTCAACATAATGATTAAAAAATCTAAATATTATAAATTTAGAAATAAAAAAAAAAATTAGTTTTCTCCAAACTTTAATACTATTTATCTTTAAAACTCATGGGCTCTTTTTCATCAACTAATTTATTGTTAAATTATTCATTGAAATAATAAATAATTAGTCATTTTATATGGCAAGTAATTGTTGAAATATAAAATGTATATTTTTTCATTATAGTTTTATTTTCATTTTTATAATGTTTGGGAAAAGATTAAATATGAACAAAGTGATATGTAATTTTTGAAATTAAAAAACATTTAAAATGATATATTAAAAAAAATAAAAGATCAAAATGCAAAAACAATTAAATCAATATCTTAAAAGAAAGATGAAAGATTATTATGTAGAAAAGTTGAAATTGAAAATATATGAAGAGAGATGAAATTTTTAAAGACAATTCAACAATTATTTTATTTTTAGAAGATAAATATGATCTTTTGTTCACATTTATTCATCCTAATGGTTGAGTGTTGGAATCTCATATGAAAAAGATTGCCACTTCACATTTGAGGTGTTCTTGTCTTCTTGATATTCACATTTGTCTCCAGAGGTTAGTATTTGCTAAAAAGAATGGCCTATGGAACATGTTTCTTGTGAGTGTGGTAAAGAATGACCCATTCATTGCCATACGTCCTTATTTTTAGATTTGTTGTGTTCGAATATTTTTTTTAAATTAAGGAGAATGATTATTATTTTATGATTATAAGATTTATACAAAGTTACATTTATGTTAGGATTTAACAAAGACTAAGTTAATTAAATACATAAGCATACTAAAATTGTGCCTGCTAATCTAAAATAAAATAAAGAAGTTGTCCCTTTTTTCATAAAAAGATCAATACTAGTATGTGTAATAGGTTTCTTCCACTTTATTCTATTAGTTTGAAGTCAGTGTGCTCCAATACAAATCCAAACTAGAATCAATTTTTCATGGACATTTTTATTTTCTCCTACATACTTCTCCAACTCAACATTTTTATTTCTTTTAGTTTTGATGGCAACTAAAAGTTGGTTCTTAAGTATTCAGCGCATGCAAGCCTTGTTTCTTTGCTTTGGATTTTCAGTGCTACATAAGAGAGGTGCCTCTTGAGAACACAAGGGTATGTATTATGTTATCTTTTTTCATCTCTCATATGGTTAATTACATCAGTTCTTAAGAAGTGGTTCTTCTTCCACCTTGGATTTGTGTCATTTCCTCTTCTTCCTCTTCCCTTCCTCTATGGAAAAGTCTTCTTACATATTTGTGACTATTGTAGGTGTGCTTGCAAGTAAGCAATTCAGATTTAGAGTTACAAGATTGTTGAAAATATTTCAACAACATAACCACCCCACTTCACTTCGATGTTTACTTTCCCCTACTTTAGAGATATGCTAATAAGGTAAAAAGTGAAAGGATAGGGGCGGGAAGACGGGCGGGCGGGCCGGGATCCCGCTATTCGATTTATGAAAAAAATGAATTTAGTTGACTAAACAAGATGCCCAGTGAAAAGCTACAGGATTACCAAGGGACACATTTTCATTCTTGTTGTTGAACATCAACTAAAGGGGACAATGGTAGGCCTGAAATGCCCTCAATTACGTATACAAATTCCCATTGACGAAGCTGCCATTTCGACGCGTAATGGAACTGGCTTCCAAGGTGATCCGGGAGGAGGTTGTCTCCCATCGGTGGTTTACTGGTTTCCCGGAAAGATTGGACCGGTAGGCTGGAAAACAGGGTTGGGGTAATCAATCAATCAAGAGGGGTTCCAATCAATCAATCTTACTGAGTGGATCAACAATAATTTTAACTAAAAGTTGTGTTTCAGTATTCAAATACTGAGATATTTGTCTTTTCTCTTTTTTTTCTTCAGATGAAAAAGTAGAGTAGCATAACAAAACCAGATGGAAAAATAGAGTAGCATAACAAAACCATATTGAAAAATGACAAACAAGTGGCCATCGATATTTTCGAAATCATTCAAAAATTTCTTAAAATGTTTACCATGTCTATCATATTTTTCAATACACTACTATGACATCTCATAATAACTCTAACTCTATTATGTTTGACTAATATTTTCTAAGTTATTCAAAGTTCCCTATAAAAGTTTACCATAGCCATCTCTACTTAAAAAAAGGTTAGCTTATAAATTTATTTTAATATATTAATATTATTAAATTATTTTTTTTTCATTTTTTTATTATATTTTTTTCATTGTTTTCTCATCAAGAATGATTATATAAATGGAAAATCATTATTTTCAATTTTTTATTATATAATTTTTCATTTTCTCCTCATAAAAATATTGTAAAAATATGAAATTCCACATTAAATTAGCATCCATCAAGTATTATTATCAATATTTCTTTTAATAATTATATAATTGAAATTCCATATTATATATTTCTTTTAATATTTATATAATTTAAATATATTTTAATTACATATTTGAAAGTTTAAATATTTACACATTTTCATTTAGTCAATAATATTATATTATATGTTCAGAATTTTTTTTTGATGTAAATGATATTTTACAAATTATATTAAATATATTGATAAAGGAGACAATATTAATATTAATATATATATATATATAAAATATATTGATAAAGGAGACAAAATTAATATATATATATATATATATATATATATATATATATATATATATATATATATATATATATATTGTTTGAGTTTTTAATGGTTAATTATTATATTCATTGCAAATTGTTAATTATTTTATTAATTATAATTTATTATTGAATTAATTTAGAATTTTTAATTAAACACTTAATGACATACTATGAAGTTCATGGAGAATTGTTATTTTAATGTTTTACTAAAAATTATCTTTCTTATTTACAACAATCAATGTAATATTAATGGAAACATGTTACTCTTTTCAAATTCATTATGGTGATGAATTTTTCCATCTTTAAGAATTAGAGGTGCACTTCAAATTAGGTGTAAAGATGAACATTACCTTCATATGCGTATTAAGAATGATAGTTTATAATTTATGCGCATTTTTTTCTCCTTGTTTCTCTTCTTCTTAATATTTGGTGTAGTAGTTGTATCCAATTACACAAAAATCATTACAAACGTAAATTGATCTTTTTAAATAATAAATTCTAATTAAATTTTCAAGAAAAAATGTCTTTGCTTTATTATAAAATTATCAAACTTCTAGATATCACTTCTAATATTTTACATATATATGCTTGTTAATTTTCCAAGGTATTAATGCCCTATGAAGGTTGAAGTCTCTTCAATGACAGACCTATTATTGTATTTGTGATCTTATGATTAGCTAGGTGCAAGTCTTGTGAGACTTTGGTGAAATAATAAACTCATGTTTGCACCTGTCATAGTTGTGCACTAATGATTTTGATAGAAAATGTAGTGAAGACACCGATGTTTTTGTACTTTTCATAGTTGTACATTAATACTTGTGATAGTGGTTCTCGTTAGGCATAATTCTTGTGCGACTTTAATCAAAATTGTTATCAATTGATCATGTGTCAAACAAGAACATTTACTAAAAGAAGAATAAGTTTCACATGTATTCATGGGTGGACCTCGAAATATATAAATGCTACAACCATGAAGGATTCACTCAATAAACTTATCACATAGCATGCACATTCATGAGATATCATATAATACCCCTAATTTTAATTCTTTCTCCAAATGTTTTAAGGTTAATACCACTTCCCAACACATCTCTCTAAATGAAAGAAACCCCTTTTTCCACCAAGTGTTTAAGTATCATTTGTTTTTAGAAATTAATGTATACAAACACAAGACAAGTAACATGAAAGAGGAGGCTTCCTAACATTGCTTCAAACTGCAAACAAAGTCACCTACTACTCAATATGGGATGGCATAAAGATATTATGTTTTGGCTAAATCATGAGAGAATAGAGGAGGGTTGTCACTTTAAGAATATTGATACTATTAATATACTATGACATCTAAATTTAGTTAGAAGTTGTGATGAGATAAAGAAATATAGGAAAAAAGAAAATTAAGATACTATAAAGAGGTCATTAACCCCCTTTAAAAGATCAGAAGTATATTTTTGTTGTAATTATCTTAAAAAAGAAAACCAATATTGCTAAAATAAGAATGAACTCTCATGAACTCCAAAGTGATCTAGGTAAATTCATAAAAAACCCTAGCATGAAAGACATTGTCATCTTTGTGATAGTTAGGTGAAGGATGAAAAACACTTTCTTTTACACTGTCCCTAATATGCGCTTGTTTTATCTCAATTTCAAAATATATGTAACAACATAGACCTTCCTTAAGTGTTAATTCATTCAACTTATGGATATTTCTAAGAAAATGTTATTTTCAAGCTTAATTCCTTACCATGTTTTCTTAAGGGCCATTAAATAAAAAAAATTGTAACAATATTGACCTTCCTAAATTCTTAACTCATAAAAACTATGGATATTTAGCAAAGCTTATCTCCAAGCTAAAGTCCTTACCACTTGTCTTAATTTCCAATAGATCTCAATTGTTCTCACTGGATGCTAGACACCACCACCACCTCCATCATTGATGCCATCATAGTCTAGAAGCTAAAAAACAAGAAAGATAGTATTGCATTGTTAGCAATTCATTCTTCTACGTAGAATCACAGTTTTTTTATCGACCTATCAAAGTATATAATAGGGAGGTTAGGTTTGATTGTGTGTGTG
>CBVK0100547592.1:0-11790 GCA_900067695.1 Picea abies
CAAAAAAAAAAAAAAAATCCTTTTTATCATATTGTAGATATTGGCCTCTTCTAGTGTGATGTATAACTCATTTTAAAATGGTTAAGCTAACAAAAATTTATAGAATAAATAAAAGAGGTATGAATTTTAGGATTTTGATATTTGTCAAGATAAAAATAGATTAAAAATAGTAAAATAGTAAAAAATATTAAATTGTTTAAAATTATATATTTGGAATCTATATAGCGGACTCTATTTGTGTCTGTAGTTTCATCAACAACAGATTTGTGTAGCTTATAGAGAAATAACTTTAAAAAAAAGATATAAATAAGTATTCATAAAAATGGAGTTTTTTATGTATTTGCATACTGAATCACTATGTTTGTCATCTAAAATCTAAATCAGAGGAAAAAAAATCAATAAACATGTATGCTAGAGTTGTTAGTCCCACCTGAATTATTTTTTTAAATGAAAATAACGCATGCATGCATTCCTAAAGAACATGAGAATTCCTAACTCACACATTCATTCCTAAAGCATGCATGCATTATTAGGAACATGAATGCATGTGTGTTCCTACTAACATAAAATAATATTCTCTTTGTCTTTCTCCCTTGCTTCCCACGTCTCCCTCCCTCCCTCCATCTATATTCCTCTCTCTCTTCAACCTCTCTCCATATCCATCACTCACTCACTCTCTCATCTCTCTCTCCATACCCCTACCTCTTGCCCTCCTCTTCCCCTATCTCCTTGTGTCCTTCTCCCCCCTCCTCTCTTTCACCCATCACTCCCCCAACCCAATATCTGTCTCTCTCTACCGCACTCACTCTCAGTGCTTTATCTCGACATACGTCCCTCTCCCACCTTCTAATCCTATCTCTCCCTCACTAAACCCCCCTTCTCTCTCTCCCCTTTCCCTTCCTCTCTCTCTCTCTCTCTCGCTCGCTCACCTTCCCTATATCTATCCCTTCCCCTCTCTTCCTCCCTCTCTAACTATCTCTCTCTCCACCTATCCCTCTCTCTCACTTTCTCCATATCTCTCTCTCTCTCTCTCTCTCTCTCTCTCTCTACACCCTCCTCTCTCTCTCACTTTACCCCTCTCTCTCTCTACACCCTCCTCTCTCTCCCTCTTGCTAACTCGATCTATTCATGTCACTCTCTCCTCCCATTTGCCTCGCTCCCCCTCCCTCTCTCTCTCTCTATATATGTATCCCCCCCCATATTTGTTTCTCTCTCCCTCCAAAAATATCTGTCACTCTCTCACCGCCTCTCTTACTCTACCACTTTCTCCCTCCATCCCTCTATATTCGCCTCTCTTTATCTCTCACTTTCTCACTCTCTTTATGTCTCCCCCTCTCCCTCTCTCTCTATGCCATTTTCCACTTTCTCCCTCTCTCCCTTTTTCCCTCTGTCTCTCCCCCTCCCTCTGTTTTTCTCTCTCCCCCTTCCTCCCCTACCCCCCAACTTATAGAATATCTCTCCCTTCCTTTTTCCTTTCTTACCTCTCTTGCTCTCTCTCTCACTCTCTCTCCCCCTTCCTTTTTTCTTTCTTCCCTCTCTTGATGCATCTCTCTTTCATTCTCTCTCTACCCCCCTCTCTATCTATCCCTTCCCCTCTATTTACCTCTCTCTCGTTGTATAAATTTAACTCCTTTTCACCCCCCATCCCTTTCTCTCACTCCCTTACCTTCTATTTACATCTCTCTCTCTCTCTCTCACACACACACACACACACACACACCTATATGGTCATGGTCACGGTCATTAATAACAATATGGTCATGGTCACTAATGTTTATTGTTAATGTATTAATATGGTCATGGTCATGCTCTTTAATGTATTATTATTAATATACAATGGTCAATCATAGTAAAAAAAATTCAACCAAAGTCTATCAATGTTAACTATGGTAGTGGTCAATCTCATGGACAACAATTTTCAACCATGGTAAAGCATTGCCAACCATGGTGAACCATGGTCAAGGTCAATCATAACTAACCATGGTCATGGTAAGCCAATGTCAAATATAATTAACCATGTGCATGGTCAACCATTCTTTATTAATTTATGAATTAATAATACTTTAATACTTTATTAATGTATTAATACTTTAATAATTTATTTTTAATGTATTTTTTTATTATTGTATTATTACTTCATTAAGTCAATACATTAATCTATTAATACTTTAGCTATGTATTAATGTATACTTAATTAATGCCTTACATTATTAATGTATTAATTAATTAACTAATATTTTAAAGAATTAATATAAGAACTTTAATTTATACATAACATTAATACTTCATTTTCATCAAGGCATTAATAAATTAATATTTTAGTTTATCAATGTATTAATACATTAAAAAAATTATGTATTAATTGTTATTTATATATTAATTAATATTATGCATTAATTGTTTATTTGGTGGTGATGATGATGATTAAAATCCACTAAGACTTAATTGGTCTATGGACCTTAAGAAGGTAAGTGATTACTTGTGATTCTTTAGAATTTTGTTTCTGTGCTAGAAAAACATTAAGAGAAGCTTTCCAAGATTACCATACTTTTTTTGAGTTAAGATGTTAGGAAGGTTGGTAGTGTGATCAATATTTTGAAAATAAGATCTAATATGGGATCTAATTATTTACATATTAATTAATAATAGTTTAATAATTTATTACATCAATACTTTTATATTGTATTTTTAATATATTATTTTCTTAATGTATTATTACTTTATTAATGTATTAAGATAATACATCCCTACTACTTTATTAATGTATTAATTAATTAACTAAAACTTTAAAAAATATTGTAATAACTTTAATTTTTACATTAATGTATTTATTTATTCATACATTAATTAATAGACTATTATTGTATTAGTTAATTATTACATTAATGTTTTATCACATCAACACATTAATATCTATTATAAATTTATTAATATATTAATTTATTAATATTTTATTTTAATGTATTTATGTATTTAGTATTAATATTAGTATTTATGTATCCTGGATGGGGTGAATGATGGACCACATTGGGAGCTAGGTGGAGCTAGGCCACGTAGGGAGCTATTAAACCCTGTCGCCTACCTCCCCTCCCCCTAGTTTGAATGACCCACACTCACTGCAGTTTAATGGAAGTGCACTGGGCACTTCAAGCAAAGTTAATTAATCCTTGTGCGAAGCAAGCTGGGCGTACCTACACCAAGCTTGCAATCAACTTGACCTTCATGGCTCTCGCCCATGTGAATTCGCCAGTCACTATGAAGGCCTGAGCGCCAGATTATTCTTTCATTCCTCCTCTACCTTGTGCCTGACTGCTCCTCGGCCTTCTTCTCGCCCTAGGCTCTACTATTCCTTGGATATCACAAACCATTTTCACGTTGCGCCTGCTTTTTTGGCCACCCACAGACATCCCTCCATTGTTCATCTAACCCAAGTCTCACCTGAATGCCCACACCATGCCTAGAGAGAGGGGCAAGTCTAGGGGTGGCTCATTGTACTACAATTCCCTCCTCAGATGCAATTGACTCCCCCCTTCTCAACTTCCCCTCATAATCACCAATCGTCTCGACCAACACAATAACCGACCTCAACAAACCCAATCCCCCACCCCCACTTCCACTCCCACCAATGACCCTGGTAGTGGCCCATTCAAGGAGGAAACTCTCTCTCCTGGGAACTTTGTCCCTCTACGTATCCCTCGCAAAAAATTGATTTTGTATTGACATGTAAATATGTGAATATCAATATAGTTCTCTTTTATTTAAAAAAAAAATATTAGTATTTATGTATTAATATTTAATATTTGTGTATTAATATTTTATGTATTTAATGTATTTTTGTATTAATATTAATATTTAAATGTATTAATGTAAATTAATACTTTAATTTATACATTATAACATTAATGTAATGCATCATTACATTATTAATGTATCAATACTAAGTTAATGTATGCTTTAATGTAGTAATACATTATTAGTGTATTAATAGTTTAATATGTTACATACTTTAATTTATACATTATAGCAATGTAATAATGTATTACTAAATACATTACAGTCAATGTATTACTTTATTAGTGTGTTAATACTTTAATAATGTTACAGTTAATGTGTTACTTCATTAATGTATTAATACTTTAGCAATGTCTTATTTAATAATGTAATAATGTATTAATTAATTAATACATTACATTATTTATGTTTCAATCAATTAATATTTTAAGTTATACATTAATGTAAATTAATACTTTATTGTATACATTACATTTATATATTCTTAATATATATTATATTAATTTAATACATTATATTAATGCATTATATTAATCCATTTTTATTATTGTTAATTATATTAATGTAATACTATATTAACACTTGTTTCTAAAGTATGTCTACTATCAACTAGTAATAACCATTTTATAAAAATGGTTATTATACCCCGTGTAATTTTCCACCTTAACCAACTAATGACAAGAATCGGTAAATGACTTTGAATTCTAAAGTAAATATTTTAGGTGAATCCCATCATAAATATTTAATAGATATGGCAATATGGACAATGGAATTATGTTTGATGTGCTTTAATTACAATATTTTTGTGATAAATCTTTGAAAAAATATAATTTCATTAAAATATTATTATGTATATTAAAATGATTTTGATTCTCAAACTAAACTTACATTATTATGGGTAAGTAATTGACTTTTCCAATATTATACAAAATTTTAATATAGTTTTTTTTAGTATTTTATAAAATTTAATTTTTAAAATGATTTATATTTATATATGATTTTTGATATTAAATCATTTTAATTTTTAATTAGTTAGAAAGTTTAATTTGAATAAATAATTTTGATGAAAAGTTATTATCATTTAAATATAAATTAAAAAAATAAAAAATAAAAAACAATTACCATGTATAGATGTTTATCAAATAATTCATTCAATTTTAAGATTTTAATGTTTTCAATATGATCCAAAAATTAATGGCATTCAATATTTAGTAATGAGAAAATTTGACAACTTCAGAGTTTAATGGTTAAAAACATGTGTGTTTGCTTAAGAGGTCACAGGTTCAAATCCAGAGGGGGTAGGGTATGTATACCTTCGTAGACTTTACCAGTCAAATCGTTGGGTGGAGGGGGGTCCCTTGTCCCACAAACAAGGGGGTCTCATACACCAATTTGATGTGTTGGCTTGGCTGTGACCTTAAAATTAGATTGTTATTATTATTGTTTAGCATGTGACGGCTCCGAGTACCCTGGTCTTTAGAGTGTGTGAGTTTTAATTTTTTGAGTACCTTGGCCTTTAAAGCATGTAAGTTTATTATTTTTTAGTACATTATAATAACATTTACTCGATGTTAACATTCAATATTTAGCAACATTCAATATTTAGCAATGGGAAAATTTGACAACTTGAGAGGAAGTGATGGCTCCGAGTAGAGACTGTGTAAGTTTTAATTTTTTGAATACCTTGGTCTTTAGAGCGTTTTGAGTATGTTATAATAACATTTACTTAATGTAAATGAAGTAACATTTGCTCAATGTAAATGAGGTGCATCTAGATTTAGGTTTTAGTTGAAATATTCATTCATTTCTTGAAATGCCAAGAAATGCCAAAATTTTTAGGGGTGGATTCCAAAATATCGATTCCAAACATTTGCGAGTGCTACCATGTTGGGATGCCTTTGTGCATAAATGTGGCCACATGGTATTCAATTTTTGGATTATTGTTAATTTTAGTTAGGTTTGAGAGCTTTGGAGATATGAATAAGGATTTTTTGGGATATAATTCTTAATTTTTTTTAATAATTGCACTTAATTGTACTTTGAACCGAGTCACACTGCCAACCCAAATGAGAATGTCAATAATGAAGAATAAATTTAAAACTTCAAGAATTAGTTAGAGGAAGATGGACGGATGCTTTCATTATTTCTCTACCCTAATTTCTACATACATGGTAGTGGCTTTTAGTGGTTGTATAACAATGTAATTGTTTTCTTCATAAAAGTATTGGCATTTTTGTTTTCTTCGAAGGCCATGTTCAATTGCAACAAGAGCATCTTCCACCATAGAAAAACATTCCCCTTCAGTTGAAATACCGTCATGTAGACCTTCATGTTGGAGCGCGCGGTGGACCTTCAGGAGGTGTTGTCACCCTAGCCTCATCTCTATCCAAATGGTTGATCAGTGCCTCTGACCTTCTTTGGAAAAACCTCATCAACACAACCGCATCAACCATAGCTATATGTTCCTGCCCGACAACCTGTTCGTCTTCCTACGGGTTAGACCCCTCAGGCATAGAGGTTATTGGGGGTGTCGTGCCTCCTCGCGTAGCACACTGTTGTCTGCCTCTTTGATGTCCTCTAACCATGATTACCTGCACGAATACAAACCAATTTAATTAGCGACATTTTATAATCAAGTATCCAATCAATGGAAGTCGTAGTGATCCCAAGTCGTGGGTCGAACTGGCTCTGATGGGCTAGAAATAAATATCTATTTTCCATATCAACATGAATAAAATGAGGTTGAGAAACCTCATAAATGAGAAATAAGCTACTCTTATTCATGTTTATTGAAAATATTTATGAAAGGATAGATACCATTATTAATAAACAATTATTTGAGATGGTTATCTAGCACCATTTTATGAACTTATCCTCTGTGAACCATGCCTAAATATTTCTCCAAAGGCATAAAAGGTGTTGAAAAACATTGGGGATTGATATTTGTAGGAATATTCTACATGCATTGGAATCTATGGTGCCATGAAAGAATCTCACACTTTTCTAGTCTATGTGCCAAATAAATTTCTCATTTAGGAGATTAGATACCAAACAAGTTTACATGGATCCAATGATTCTTTGATAAAAAAACTAAAAGAGAAATTATTCCCATATTATGCTTTGTGTATAAGCATTTGTGGCATGATATATACCACTTGGCCTACTATTGAAGGGTAAAGTATTATGGCATACCATTTTGATTCATAAATATCCCAAATGCATGCCCCCATGCATTTGTTGCAAGGAATAATTCAAAGGTAAAGGTTTCTTTTTCATATCAATACCAAGAAAATGAAAGAAGATAAAAAAAGCAATGCAGAATAAACAAAAATGGAAAAGAACTAATGAAGAATAGACAAAAATGGAAAAGAACTATTAGAAACATTTTATTTGAAGAAATCCCACATGAAAATGATGGGTTAACACAATAGAAAAATAAAACTAGTACAAGGTTGTTAAACCCACCATTAATGGAAGAAATCATTTTATCTAAAGAAATCTCACATGAAAATGACGGGTTAAGACAATAGAAAAATAAAAAATCCCACATGAAAATTGGAAGAAGTCCTCAGTACTCAAACTTTTTCTACAAAAAAATCAGTTTTGTCTTCCTTTGTTTCTGCCAAGCTGGTGTAAATAAAGTCATACATGTAGAAAATAAAATGAGGGAGTATGAAAGAAAAATCACATTACTAGAAACTCAAGTCTATTATTACAGAGTATGAAAGAAAAATCACATTACTAGAAACTCAAGTCTATTATGGTTTTGTCTTCCTTTGTTTCTGTCAAGTTGGGGTAAATAAAGTCATACATGTAGAAAATAAAATGAAAGAATATAAAAGAAAAATCACATTACTAGAAACTCAAGTCTATTATTATGGAGTATGAAGGAAAAATCACATTACTAGAAACTCAAGTTTATTATTACAAGTCCAACATGTATCAACCATCAATTTTTGTTCATTATGCTTACTATCATGATATTGCTGATGTCATAATTCACGAGATTGCATGCGATTAAGCTCAATTTAAATTTTGCAAGTTAAAAATGGGCAATCCTCTTCTAAATAAATTCCTAACTTAATGTTTTCACACATGAAGCATTTGAGGAAATGACAATTTAAATTTTGCAAGATTAAAAATTAGCAATCCTCTTTTGAATAAATTCCTAACTTAATGTTTTCACACAGAAATGAACTTCAAGCTAAAATACTAGAAAAAGATAACCAATAATGCATTCAAGGGAGTTACCCATTAAGTAACAGATGCCATCCTATTATGGCAACATTTGAAGAAATGAACTTCAAGCTAAAATACTAGAAAAAGATAGTCAATAATGCATTCAAGGGAGTTACCCGTTAAGTAACGGAGGCCACCCTATTATGGCAACATTTGAAGAAATGAACTTCAAGCTAAAATAGTAGAAAAAGATAGCCAATAATGCATTCAAGGGAGTTACCCATTAAGTAACAGATGCCACCCTATTATGGCAATTCCTAGAGAATATGGCCAATACTTTCCACTTTCATTTTTTGATATTTCTATCCACATATGCAGGTCCACATAAGTAGCCATTCAAAAATTTGTGGAAAGCTCGAAAAATTACATTGGTTGGTTGAAGTTTTACTCCTTATATAGAAAAATTTGAATAGAGAAAGGGGCAAACAATAACTTCCCACACATGTCCCTTCCAGAAACACAAACACAGTGCACTAAATGAAATTTGTAAAAATGGAAATGGTTTTTATGGACCGATTCGTTTAGAATGTCCCAAGCGACACTCAAGCCATAAGTTAAATTGTCGGTTTAAGATAGTTTGCTAATATTGTAGAAAAAGTACAGCAGCCGAACAAGGAAAAGTTCTCGTTACTACACTACCGACCACTAAGCACTTTTGCAACCCTTCAGGGTTTTTTTTTAATTCACCGAATTGTTTAGAATGTCACGGACGAGAATCTGCAATCGTTGACTTTGCTTCATGTCGATGTCCATTAGATTAGATGAATGGAATCTTCAATCGAAAATAAAATTTCTAAATCTGCAATTTGCAATGGAGATTAGGATTGCCATGGGCCAAACTGAATTATTAACTTTGCTTTATGTCCATGTCCATTAGATTAGATGACTGAAATCTGCAATCTACAATGGAGATAGGGATTGTTATTTGCCAAAGTGAACAGTTGACTTTGCTTCATGTGGATGTCCATGTCCATTAGATTAGATGAATGGAATCTACAATCCAAATTAGAGTTTCGAAATCTGCAATCGAGATTAGGATTTCCGTCTTTTTCTTGGTGTTATATGTAAAAGAGACCGTTGGTTGTCGCCGTGCCTTGCAACAACAATTCCCAGGGGGTGATGCATTTGGGCTCTTTCTCAATCAAAATGGCATGGTACTTCCATCCTGGCCTAGGTGGTTTACACTAAATGATTTGTTCAATAAAATCCTGTTGACGGGAGAAACAGTCCATCCGTCAACTGGAAGAGTGGAACCGGTTCGGGGTTGTCTAAATAACCCAAGCTGTTTGGTATGGACCACCCTGACGAGTTTAACGGCTCCGTTGGCCGCTCTAAGGTCTCGTAAGGAAACCGAAGAGAAAGTGATCTGAGCTAAATAATCTAAACTAAGGAAACTAGAAACTAATAAAAAACTAACTAATTAAATAAAAGAAATTAAACTAAAACTAAGGAAACTAGAAACTAATAAAACTAACTAAAACTAACAAACTAATCTAACTACAAATTACTAACTACTATATGTCTACAAAATACTAACTATGATCATAATAACTCAAATCAACTACTTAATTACCAGCTATAATCACTCTTTATTCACAAATATACATTATAGACAAATCACAGATTTGATTAAAACCTGTAAAACTCATGTGCTCGCTGCCCTAAGACAGCCAAGGATCTTTTTTTTGTCTTTTTGTATTTTATAAAACAGAAAGAAAATTAACTGCAATTAAATAATCTAATCTATCTAAACTACTAATTAATTAAAGCTATAAACACCTAACTAATTAACCTGGAAATGCTCCAAGTTTGCTCTGTGCAAGATGACTTCTAAGCTGATTGGAGGAGGGTTTGATTCCTCAAAACCGTTGCGGTTGAGGAAATCGGGTCAGGAATCTCGACGTAAACCAAGTTCATAAACAACCAGTATTTTAATCAACCCAACATGAAAAAGGCTAGTGTCAGCCTGACTCCTCTTGTACTTCTTTGCCATTTTAAATAAGCTTCGGTGTAGATAATGTGGAAAGCTTAACTCAAAACCCATAAACACCATTAGCAAATGTAGATGAAATAGGAAAACAAATCCATACCTGCCTTCACACGTTACAAACTGCTTGAGGATCATCAATAGATTATGCCAACGGGGTTTCAGCATACTCGCAGGTAGTCCTCTGTTGCACGACCTCACTGTCCGAGAACGAAACAACAAATTCCATGGGACATCATTTACTTTATAGCTTTTGGACCACTTTTCTCCCTTAATAGGCAGACCAGTTGCCAGGCTGAGAGAGTGTTCAGTGACTTCGAGCTGGAGGTCTCCGATTTTGGCTCGAGAACCGTTAAATGAGAGTGTGAATTGCCGAGAAACAGGGATGTTAAAACCATCAAACTTCCGTATAAACGGAAGCCACCCAAATTCTTTGAGGTCGGCATATGCATCATCGAAAGTTAACAGCGCTTGGCTGCCATTAGGTTCATCCCTCACAACAGGAGCCATAACCCCTGCTCATGGTAGGGTTCACACCAAATGCACTGCACAGAGTGAATTACGATAGGGTTTCCATAGTTGAATGTTGGATGAGACCGGAAACAACCCTAGGCGTGCGAAGGTGGTGGGATTACCATCACCACGTATTACATTAATGAGCCTGTTCCGAGCTGTTTAAAACAATAATCATTAAAACAAACATATCGACCAGCGAGTTGGTGAATCACCAGTTCTACATGCCTTTTATCCAGGTCAAAACCAACACATCACATGATATCAACGCGCCAAGTGTTAAGTCTAAAACCAACACAGTACCAGCATTAACTACCGATTTAACGTGCCAATTCCACCGTTTATTCAATCGCTTAATCACAGGGTTTAGTGATAACACATAGCTCGGGGTTGTATCATTCATCGTATAATCTGATCTTTGCAAACATAGTATGCCAAGTATAGATTCGAATAATCAAATATGATTAACTCATGCGCCTTGAAACCATTGTCAACATACCTTATAAACTTGCCAATGTATTTGGTGCATACCATATGTGTTTGTACTCCAAAGTCCTAGAACCATATAATCAAAATTCCTTCATATTATAATCAAGTGATAGTTCAAAGCAAGGATAAAAAACAATATGACCAAATCCATTAAACAATTTTCATAGATAAGACCAATAACTTTCATGCCCAAAGGTTTTACAGTGAAATATATCCAAATGCGCAATCAAGAATGCTCAAGAACATAAGCCTGATACAACATTAGCAATCAGATGATATACCAGTGATCAAGTATCAACCAAAGACGACGACAATCTAATCAACGAAAGAAGTGTTTTCACACTTGCAGTTGTGAAAAATTCAGTTGATATTGGATTGTAATGATCTCAAAAATAAGATGAGTGTCCATTAGCACAATGCGACAATGGTTTGTCGTAATATGACAAGGGGTGTAGGCAACTTTTGAGAGAAATCGAAAAAAATTGGGTTGGCTGCCAACAATGGCGACACACTGGGCGAAGCAGTTATCTCTGTGAAAAGTAACAAATTCAGATCAGAACGTCAAGAAAAATTTCAACTCAAAACAACAAAAAGAAAAACTGCACTTCATCATCATCACTTATCTTTTTTAGTGAAGTTTTAAAAGATGCAAACCAATAACAGTCTTAAAGATCAGCAAGCCATGATTTTTATGATAGAATCTTCAATACTGTTGGCATGGCCACTGCTGCCAGCAGGCGTCCATAGCCTCGACAGGGTTGCCATTTAAC